>JAHZMW010004222.1:0-75634 GCA_027743745.1 Alloscopus bannaensis | reverse complement strand
CGTTTCTGTGCTGCACAAGGATGACATCCCTTGGTCACGTGTACATAATAAGCCAGCATCCCAACAATAATAATGATAACCACAACCCGGCACTAGCATATCCCCGCTGTGAACGGCGGGTTAATGAAAGAAAAATTTTAACCTATTTTATAATTGTTTGACAGACCTTAATAGTATGCATGCATGCTATGGTGTAACGATCTATTTTTGTTTATCTTTTCTTTTTAAACCCCAAACATCCATAACATGAAATATTATCACATTAGAAATATTGCCTCTTCTGCTCTCCTCCATCATGAGCCTGTTTGGGGCGAGAGAATGAGAGAGGGGCTAAATTAATATAATGACTGGCTTCCGTCGTTCATTCGGCGCGTCTCCACAACAATTTATAGGTTTTAAGCTTTGCCCCGTGTGATCATTGGGAGTACGAGCTCAAAATTATTGCAGAACCATGCTCACTGATAAACGACAGCTGCAATCCGATGTTTGTTTGGTGTAAGAAGACCAAACGTATTTTATACAGAGGAGCAGTCAATTAACGTTCCGCCAATACAGTCAATGTCAATTATCGGAGAGTGAAGGTTTGCGATGGAGAAAAATGGATCTTGATACCGTTGGAATTTTGTAATTTAGCACACACAAATGGCGACAGAATGGCTTACTTTTAAGTGTACATAATGTCTTACTGGATGGGACAGAACACGAATGCACTTCAGATTGCAATTCTGATTACTCCAAGTGGTGCTAATGTTGGCTTGGCACTCACAGAATAGGATTCCGAACAAGCTCGTGCTTTCCACACATGACGACGAAGTCTTGTTTTTTCTTCAGTTTAATTAAATTTGCAACTTGGCATGAACTTTTGAAATTACTGTCTGCAACTCACGCTAATTTCCTGCATCTGCATCTAATTTCCTTGGGTTACACTAAAGCCTAAATTTTATTCAAAACACACCCGTTTTGCTCCAAATTCCTGAAATACATTCTGAACATTTTACAAAAAAACTTAATCTCTAATTAAGCCTCACATTCTGTTGGTTTACCAATCACAGCAACTCGGAATTTTGCTGAAAGTAATTGACATTTTCAACTCAGACTTGAGTAGGTACACTGCGTTTTACGACGTTTCTCGTAATGTGACCTAGGTTGGGTGAACGCGAATCATTGTCATTTAAAGGATGGATGCATAACTGTAAAATGCAGGAGAGGAAAAAAAATGTTGGAAAAACAAACATCTCGTGACATTTAGAGAGGAGCAGCGCATTTGAACACAGGAAGGCGACACCCCGTCACCGAGTTCATTTTTATTATGTCTCCTCTCTACGACCACCTCCATCTCCCCTCTACATTCGAAAATTAAGAAAGGAAACGCATATCGCTGAAGAGGAGAGGCATAATATTGAGAATTAAGTAGCAATTGAAAGTTATTGCCTCTCTCGGCACACCAAAAACCCGGACCATAAATATTGATAAACAATACAAAAAAGGTAATATCAAGCACAAACAAGGATGTTACACACGTTCCCCAGTTTGAGAGAGCGGCTCTCCAAGGGAATGACACGAGAATCAAGAGAGGGGAAATAATTCGTTGTACATCACACAGTTCCGTATTCGAGACCTGGAGATACGAACACACTTCTCGAGTTTCCTCAACGAAACCGAATCCATTTTTAAGGCGTATATATTATTATAAACCTACAAAAAATGTTTCCATATGAAGCAGAGCTGTGGGACACGAGAGTTTTTAGTGTGTGGCAATTGAGATACGACTCCCGCCGGCATTTACACCCTTTTCTTATAAAGAAATGAGTCGTGCGTGACCATTCGATTTGTATTACGAAAGTAATAAAGTCGTCTTCTTTGATTATCGAACATATACATGTGTAATCACAAAATAACTCGTGTACATACATGGAGAGAATTCGAAATTTAAAACCGTACAAGTCCATTCTTTCCTGAAAACAAAAAGATGGCAATTCGGAGGCAAGAAGACAAATCATGATTTATTGTGAAACAGGTGCACAAACCAATGCCACTGCCTTTAGCCTTGCTAATGGCCAACTCAAACTATGTACTGCACCAGGAAAGGAATAAAAGTTTGGAAAAGTATAACTTGATCATTTTTTGGGTGCGCAATGTGCATTGCTTACTTCACCACATCAAAATACTTTTCCATTATGATCAACGAAATCACGCTGTCATCTTCCCTTCACAGTTGTCTCTCTTACAGGAAAGGTATTAAGGAAAAAATGGAACGAATAAGGTGCGTACAACTTACGAACATACAAACAAAGGCGAGAAAGCACCCTCACACTTTGGAGGGAGTACAGAGTAGATTGAGGTAAATGGAGATGGATGATCATCTCTCTTCTTTCATATTGCATCCGATGCACTTCTCACACTTCATTTACGAGTTGCATCAGTGAAAATGCATTTTTCTGGTGAGAACTTGTCACGGTCATATTGCCAGGAGAGAAACCAAGTGATGTCTTGACGGGATTCATATTTTTCGGGGGAGTGTACGCTAACTCCATGGTGTTATAACCACTGCGACGATGTTTGATAAGATTTGTCTCGGGTATGATGGAGGGGACGATGAAAAGCAAACTACGGAGGGGTGTAAAGGAGAAGATTGGGTAAAAGCTGAAGATACATCAGCACAATACAATTTGTAGAAGAATAAGAAAATCGAACCGTTTCCGTTACTGGTTGGTAATAATAAGTGGAATGTTCATTGGTAGATTCTACCCAGTTACACTGCCAGTGTATTCTGTACGCAATATTCAAAATAAGTTTATACACTTCAGACACCCCTTTTGTCCCATAAATGGTTTGCAGTTTACTCTCAATGTTTACTTTACTATTACACAAGTGGAAATGGATAGGAATAATTTCAGCCCAAAATAGGACTTTACGCAGATCGAGAGAAGGAGTTTGTAAAAAAAATACTGGAAACCGCATGGTTGCCGCGGTCAGACAATGAAATGAATGCGACAGCTCAAAATGAGCAGGAGGTGGAAGTCCATGAGTTCAACTTAATGAACTCATAAATGTCAGCCGGCAAGTTGTGGTTGGGGAGTTTCACTATCATAACATATTGTACGCGATCACGCACCACATCACATCGACTAGACCAAGAACTGCCTAATTTGAAGAAAACACAGGGCTCGCATACAGTCCAGTAATAAAAACGGTCTAATATTGTATGAGTTCAGTGTGTTGCCGTTTTGCCAAGCATAGGAAGCATTAACTTCATTCTTTCGCTGTTATATCTTATAGCACAATATGGGATGACCCTATTTGGTTCTTATGCATTTTTCTCAAACATTTTATAAACGATGTTTGCGCCGTGTAATAAAACTATGAAGTCGGCAAATGTATTTTCAGAGGGACAAATTTTGTCTGACCTCTAACCACACGTTGTAACAGTTTTAGAATGACATTCAAATATGGTGCATATCTTAGAATCATTTGATTTGTGCATAATTTTTGTATTTTCTATATATACTTGCTTAATACTGTTTGTTTAAATACCAGAGAAGGCACTGCCCCGGCTGCTTTCAAATTTGTTTTCTTTCAAGTGTCCACCCAGTCGTGACAATTATGACTGTGGCAGTGACGAAAGATGTTTGCATTTGATTAGAATATTAAATCAGATCCGTTTACAGCTCTTGGTCCATTAAGACAGCAATGTTGCGCATGTGTATGCTGAGGTGTACTTTTAGTGAAGTCAATCAATTTAAAAAGCCTTGCCCATTGTGCGTCATACGATTAATGACGACACTGATGTCCCCTCAGAATAGTTGTAAAACAAAAGTTCGAGTACGTCGTACAGTTTTGAGATGAAATGAATTATGCATGGAGTCTAAGGATTAATTTTTTCCGATAGAAATGTCAAACTTTTTTAATTCGTCGCGATCTCCCGAAGCTGACAATAAAAATGACATTCTTGTCAAGGTGATGTTGATTCAAAAGCTGCTGGTTTAATTCACGTCGTGTCCTAGAGGAGATCATGGTTTCTCCAAAACTCTTCGCAAAAAGTTGTTAAGACAAAGACGAAGAACATTTGCTTCATAGAGTTTGTAGCACAGCTTCTGGATGTTGGTCCACGCATCAATTGACTTTAGTTTTCGCTGTTTTGAAAACGTTTTCGTATGCTGGACTATTTACTAATAAGTGGTAAACGTCGTCAAATTGAGAACCGTCGTAACTATACTTTTACTGTTTATTGATTAGAACTCTCCGTTCAGCAACTGGTCAGCGGGAAACGGAAAGATTGAACGCAACCATCCAACTGGGATCCGAAGCTTTCAAGGTTGAAAACGGTTTATGAGGTGTGACGCTGATCAAAACGATACTGTATGCTGTAGAGTGGCGTAAAGTGTGTAAACACATCCAACAACAAAATGCAAACTTCCGAAGAGAACTCCAGATCCAATCATCATCATCAGCCGCAGCAGCAACAACTGAAACGAAAGTACTCGGCCCAGGAAACGATACACGTAAGAAAATTTTTTCCCCAATTGCTTTACACTCCTTTACATGCATCTTTCACCCTATACAGTCTGCAAAAAAAACGTACGCATTTCTCATAGCAATCAGTTCAGTAATAATTTTAGAGAACTTTACTCAACTCTGGCTTTGAGATAACGTCAAGATTAATATGAATTAAAGTCAAGCAAAGGAATGAGTTATAGATGCAAAGGACTACGTAAACTACACCACTGTGCATTTTATCTTGATTTTATTATTTTTTGTGAGAAACATAGAGATACTGTTGTTCCACTATTTTTTAAGCTTTCCAACTCACACGCACTTGTCCAAGAAGGTGAGAGGGAAATTGTTGGGAGAGCACGTAGATGTGCTCCATTTTCACACGAGGAGAAACCGCGTATCAACTCGCTCCTTTTTATACTCTCACACGTTACATGTAATGCGTCTACACTTATCGCTAGTTTATGGGGTGTTGTATTTAGTGGTGTTGTTATCAATAAAGAAGATGAAATATTGCTCTTGCTTTATGTTCCAGCTGTTGTTCTGGTATTGTTCGGCGCACTACACGGTCCACGCACTTTAAAATTTATAAAAATGAACAAATGAATTGCACTTTCTCTTGTCATCGTAATCATAAATTCGAGGCAAAACTGACCGATCTCTTCAGGCATTTTTCAACTACAGAAACTGTTGTCAGAAGTGGTTGTGGTCACAAAATATACCATATACATAATATTATATTGAGATAATTAAACTGTGGATTTTTTTGTAGGAAATATACGGCTGTTATCAAACCACAGCCATCACATTTATTTAGAGTGATAAGTTTCTCAGCGAAAAACTACAAAGTGGGGGCTTGTTAAGAAATTCTGTTGCAGTTTCTCTGGAATCATTTATAAAGAAGGCAGTGTTACATGTTACAGAATGGTTTGGTTAAAATTAGTGTCCACACTTTTACAAAAACAACTCTAATATCCGGCAAGTTTAAATTCAACATAAAGTAGGGATGCATAGTGAACAAGGTTAATCATTTATGAATTACAAGTCCAAATATTTGAGTAGTTCGGACCAGCTCGTACTTCGTGTGAATGAGCGCATCTGCATCGACAATAATCAAGGTGATATTTAGTCGACAGACTTCCGATTACAGTGATGTGCGTACAATATGCAATACAAAAGCATACAAGGGTACTTTTTCACACAAATAAAGTGCATGTCATCTTCCGATTGCAGAGGAAATGCAACGGTTGCAATCCAGCGAAACCACACGCCGGAAAAGATGTCACAACTTACACTCTATTTCTCACTGCATCTCTGATATCGCTACTTAAGTCGTGCTGGGGAAAAGAGTTGAGTAAAGAAATAAATGATGGTGTACACGTCTCTCTTCTTTATGATTAAACGTACTGGTTTGGGGTTGACTCTCATATACAACTACTTTCATTCACAGCTAGAGAGAGAGGAAACAGAGAGGAAAAAGAATGTGACAGAAAAAAGTGTATTTTCAAGAGAGGTAGTCTTCATCAGATAGCCATAAATTACAGGGATTTTGATACCTTTTTAGGACAAGTTGACTTGCCCCCAAGTTTCCCTTCTTTATCAACGTGCAACATCATAATGTATGCATGAGTGTGTACACTTCTACGGCACTCCATTCAAGCCTGGCGTTGTATGCATTTCTTCAGATTGAAACTCATGGAGAAGCAGACGAATGTTTCTACAAACGCACTTTTACTCCGGTAGCTCACTACTAATAAATAAATTTTCTTCAAAGTTTTGCATCTTTACGAGGAACTCATATTATTTCAAACCAACTCGAGTTGGACTAAAAATTACTCTTACTGAGTGAGTACAAAGAATTTTTATACTCATACTTGAAAAATTAACTGCATAAATGAAACATGGTCAATCCACCAGACAAGGGCTGGATCAACGAAAGAAATCTTGTGACCCAAGGGTAAAGAAGTGTACATCCATTACGATACCATTTACAGTGTGTGAGTCACTCGCATAAATATATATATTTTATCCGGACACATACATACATTGTAATATACGTACGTTTATAGGTGGTCATTTTCTCAAAGGAAAATAAATGGACATGAGTTTTTGGATTAAGTGCAGTGCATTATCATTATATACACCGACGAGAAAAAATCTTCAGCAATGTGTACAAAAGTAGAGAGAGAACCTTTGTTGAATGGACTCCAGTCAGCCTTCCCCTTTTTTATAACTTTTCCCAGAGAATTTTTTTCCTTTCCTCACTTTACACGATTTCAGTCGGGGCCGGCAAGCTTATTTCAAACATTTTATCTTGTTCCTCCAAAGACAGGTCACAGGCTTTACAGTATTTATGGGGATGTTGTTATATTTCTTTTTTCTCTCTCTTTCATCCTCCACCTTGAATGCGTTTCTTCTCAAAGAAGGCTGGTGAGTATATTGTGTAACTGTGTACATTTGAAATGTACTCCTTCTCTCTCAATTCTTTTCAACAATGATCCATACATATCCGTGTGCGATGCCATTCATCATCACTGGAAATATTTTTTCGTCATCCGAGTACAACTTCTTCTCTCTGCACTTCATCATTGCACAGCGAGTCTTCTTCCCTGTTCCGGTGGCAAACAGGCGGGTGATAAAGCACAGACGGAAAAAAAGAGACCCATTTATAATGCGAGATTGCATAATGTATCATTTAAAATATGCCCGTTCCCTCTGCAGAACAGTCGTTTTCTCTTGAAATAAACAGTCAGCTACAAGAGAGAGGGCGAGTCCGACTTCAGGATTCAATTGCACCGTTCTCCTTCGCCCAAAAAAATTGTTTTCTTTGGTAAAGCATCGTTTGAAAAAAAGTTTAAAGCTTGATAATTTCTTATTAAATGGATCCCCATAATCCTGTCGGTGATTCCGAGAAGGATTACATGATTCCTCCAAAAATCCTTCAATGATCCGTACAGAAGCTGTATAAACCCTTTTTATATCTGTTATGTGCAAAGCCTATCATTTTGATCCAATTTTATGATTATAATCACTCAAATGATGTATTTATGGGGGAGTGGAACAATTCGGAAGATAAAAGAAAAAAGTGCTTACCTCTAAAAAATCTCGTTAACGGGCGATATTTTAATCAAATTCCTACAAACTAAATTCCTTCCTTCAAACCACCTACCTAAACTTTTGTGGTTTCTTTGTCGTAAACTCCCATTAAATTCCCCTTAAAGTATCCTGCTCAATTTTCACTGTCAAGAATAGATTTCCCTTACACCTTTGTGAAAAAGAAATACGCTTAACCTGCGCGCCGCATGCTCCAGACATTCCCTGACATGGACTCAAGGCATTCAATATGACCATATTTGAAATGGATCACAGAGATCTGTGAGCAAATGCAAGCCGAAAGGAAAGAGTGTCTGACTTTGACTTGAGACAGTACAAATGGGAAAGGGAAGAAAGAGAAGAGGTTCAAATGTTCGAACGAGGAACACGGGGATTTCCCTGGAGAAATATAAAATGAGTAGTGACTCGTCGTACGACTTTGCCCTCACAGACAACATCTCTACGTTCCAAGATACATCCTCTGCTACTTTTTTCAAGGAAAAGACGTTTGCATACATTTCAGCTCGTTTTTTTTATCTCCTCCTTGAGACATCCTACGGTCGTCTGTGTATGCTGACTTTGAACTTGACGCAGCAAAAGCACACAGTTCCGGTTACTCGTCGATGTGTGTGTTTGCAGTTTTTCGTGTATATTTTTTCCCTTTTCTCTTCTAATCGGTATTCCACGTCCGACCGCTCTGCTTCTGATATTCTGACTGAAGTAAAGACAGACGAGTGAGGAGGAGGAGGAGGAGTAGGAAAAAATGCGAGCTTCTAGCCACAAACCACGTGCCTTGTCTCGCTGGCTGTCAGTACGACTAATCTGAACTTGATGAGATCGTTGAGCAGTACGAAGAAGAAGATGAGTTCGCCAGATCAAAAAGTTGAGGCTTCTTCTTTCCTTCTCTCAAGGTTAAGAAAGTATTCCCTGAAAGATTCAGCAAAATGGGGAAGGTATTGATGTGGGCAAAAACGTGATGCGCGTAGTACTCTGTGAAGTGCGTCCATGTCTTGAAGCACACCCATAAAAATGTTATTCTCAGTGAATTTTCTCCTCTTCTCCTTTTTACTACTGTAGTGCAAGAACAACGTGTGGTTCTCCTTCACGTTTCCGGCCACACGTACGTTCCAAAAAATGCGTTGTGTGTGCGTACATTATATGCTGTGTCTCAATGGAATGGGGAAAAGGAAGAGAAAAGGAAAACTGACGGCGAATTTGTCTTTACGGCCTTCATAAATACTCGAATGGGATCGTGAATGAGCGGCTCTCTTTCATTCCGTGTTACTACTGCTACTACCCTCTGCTTAGACTTAGACACACATTGCCTTGACTTTTGCCTACTCTCTCCCCCAAAAATATATGCAAGAAAGGCAAGGCAACATTGCAGAGTCACTGTGGTCATATTTAATTCAGTGAAAGTGAAGAGAGAGAAAGTAACGCGTGTTTCATACTCATTGACATTCGTGTCCAGGAAACCACTCTTCTTTTGAGAGACACGAAAGTTTTGTAATCGGATTTTCCAGAGAAACTTTAAATCTGTCTTGTACCAATTAATGTAGGGAGAATGAAAGAAAAGGTTGAAATTGTTTTATATGGGAGATTTAAACTTTTATGTGTACTCATATATCATGTGTCACACATTCTTTACGAAAGGTTGACTTCTCACATGAAATTGCCTGTTTTAAAACAAAAGCTCACAATAAAAAACGGAATTGAAAACCACGGGCTCTCTCGCTTGTGGCAAGATTGTTGAGGGAGTCAGTGGACTGTAAATGGCAAACGCACATCATTCAAAAAATCCCTTCCTCCTGCTTTCCCTTCAGATGTGTACACATCAAATCGTTGTGTATATAAGATTGTGGAGCAACATATTCGCTGCACTTTTTCCTTTGCTTTCTCTTTGTTTGTAGATCACATTTTTTTTCTCTCTCGTTCCTCCAAGGAGAATTGAATGAAAGAAGGGTAGAAAAAAAAAGTTCAGTTTTTTGTTTGTTGTGTGGCTGCAGCTGCACAAGAATTGCATCACGAGTCAAAAAGTGCAGTGAAGCATTCGTCAAGCGAAAAGGACGAGAGAGAGGACGTGAACAAATAAAAAGCCTGACTACACCGACTATTGCATGAGAAAACAAGAGCACTTTAACTCGTCGTCGTCGTGTGTAAGCATTTCCTTTTTTTTCTGGGTGCAACACACGGGAAAAAATAACGCCAATAAGAAAAGAATATATGAAAGGCGGAATGCGATTGCAAGTGGAAATGTGCCGGTGTTGGAAAGTTATAAAAGAAAATCTCGTTTTGACTGGTGGACTCGTGTAGAAAGTATATATTACTACGGATGTGTACAGAATGCAGTTTTTTCCTTCTAAAAAAGTTGCATCCAAGAACGAGCCACGATCACATTCGTATGCAGTGCAATACTCACCCATTCTCCGAAGAACGGGCTGATGGTGAGTGACGCTAAAGAAAGTTTTTTTTTCTCTTCTTTTTGAGGAGAATAAAAAGTCATTTATAATGCAGTTCAGGCGCAGCGAGAGCGAAGAAAATCGTTGTGCAGTGTGTTTTGATGTGACGATGCACCATGTGCACGCTCTTTTCCTTGCACTGTTCTCCTTTTGAGAAAAAGTTTTTTTCATATGAGCAGCACCATTTTTTGGAAAGCACCAATCTTCGAACATTCGATGTGGCCGTTACGTAAAAATTGTCGACTTTCACTTATTGATTCACAATTTGTATTGCTTGCACTCGGATGGAGTACAAAAGAGGATTGCTCCATTTCAGCCCGACAAGATTTTCAGGCCTCAGAGCCAAGTCGATTGAAGTAATTGTCAAAACAGGCCCAATCGGTTGGGCGGAGATGCTCACTCAACGCTACGACAATGACGATGATGAGCTTGATGTAAGAATGGGAATGAGCTTGTTGTACTAATACAAATGTTTTATTCTCCAAGCATCCCCCATTCTCCGAAATGTTTAAAAGGAACAATTTAAGTACATAAACTGGTTCACCAGCTCCGCTGGATCCGTGTGAAAGTCAGTGACACCAAAAAATAGGGACGAGCATAGACATGAGAAACTGGTCGCATAATAATCGCAGCTCGAGCAAAGACCCACACTTTCATGCTGATGCATGTTAAGCACTGAAAGGAAGGACATTTTGGCCGAGATGAGACAATATGGTTGAGTGCACGACCAGATCGATTTTGGCTTTCGGTGTTGTTGCATTCAACATGTGGTGCACACAATAACAGCCATTATCTGGGCAATAAATAAAAACAGACGTAGTGCACAGGGAGCAACGCGGTGGATTCGCTGGGAAGTCGGTGAAGGAAAAGCAATTTCAAGGCTTGCTTCCTCGTCTCATCTACAAGTATTGCTTGTGTTTCCCATTTGAATGAGTGTTTCTCAAACTCCATCTCTCCTCTTTCTATTGTGCTCGTCATTTATTTCTTGAAGATGAATGATTCCGAAGTGGAATAAAAAAAAGTTTGATGTGCATTCTCGCTCTGCGTTATTATGGGTCTCACACTGATAACAACGGAGCAAACGTTGTTGTGCGAGAGAGTCAAGTCGTTTAAGTGTAAAGTAAACCAGGTCTTAGGGAGAAAATAAATGAATGAATGTTACTTGCATTGTCAGGGGGATTCCCCAGAAGATTACACCCAAACATTACATCACTCCACACACCGTCCTTTCCCCTCTCGATGTCGTTCCGTTTCTCCACAATATGTCGTCATCATCAGCAAGTATAATACAATATCCCTGGATATGCACAAGGCAAAAAAATGTATCAAAAGCCGTAAACTCTTTTCATTTATTACGTCTCTCTCTCTTTTGGAACATGATCCCGTTGTTTTGCGTCATCATCAGTTTTTGCGTACTCTTAAAGAACAGACAAGGAAATAGTTGTACACTGGCTTCGTACAAAGACTCCTCGTCTGCAACCTTCACTTGTTACACAATTCTGGAGAAGGAGGAGAGGGTGACTCTCGAAGAATGCTGTATCAAGTGTGAAAGGGGATGTGGATCGAGTGTTTTGAGAATTTCCATTTAGGCAAAATATAATGCAATGAGATGAAGCAGATTATGTGTAGATACATACTCTACACAAACATGGTTGATGTCATGCGAAAAAGAAAGCTTTCCCGTTCTCCAGCTTGAGTCATCTTTTTATTACTCATACCCACACCAGAGTCGATGCACTCTGATGGCATTTCCCAATTGAAATCGACACCGTTCACAACGCCTTTTCTCAGAACGTCTCTTCTTCCAGACGGGGACGGTCAAGTTTAGATTGTGGTGAGTTCCATAAACACATTTAACTGTGAGATGAGGTCCTCACATTAATTTTCAAAATGACTAAAAACGCCACCATCAAGGTGGTCCATTCACTTCATTTTTTTCTCCAGTTTCCTATCACAGTGCACTTTTGGCAAGAAAGAGAGAGTGTGTGTGTTTAGTACAAAGGGAGAATGGTAATAAATTAGAGGATGATGTTTCCCGTAAGTTGAGAACAAGCGTACATCGTACATCTTGTTCTGGAAGATGCTACCCAAAAGATTACTTAAAGTGTAATTTAAGGACAAGGAACACAAGAGGATTATAAATTTCCCCTTTATTAAGGAGCTCACACACTCCAAAAAGCCAGATGAGTCTTTTTCTTTTCCTGAGCTTTCTCCCCACGTTTTACCTTACGCGCGGAGGAGGTGCTTTTCCTGCTGTAGTGAGGTGAAGTGCAATAAAGTGTGGTACGTGCTCCAAGTGAAGAGGTGAACTTTATTGGTGTAATTAATCAACTGGCTTTTACAGTAATTTTAAGGCATCGCAAAAGGTGTGAATCGTAGCACAGTGCGAGAGTTGCCTACGGATTTTTCATAGACACACTCACTCTCTTCCTATTGTGTGGATTTTCCAGGAAAATTTCTTTTTCCTTCCCGCTTTCTCGCACCTTTTTTTAGATAGAGAGACTTCTTTTCCAACTTGCCGCATCTGAACAGTGTTGTCGTGTAATATTTTGTGGAGAAAGTGGTATACTCTCTTCCGACATTTCTTAATGACGAGGAGTCTCATATTGTGGTTTTGTGAATAAGTGGAGTTTCCTCTTACAAGTCTCTCTCACCGCAACATTGAGAAAGAGAGGAAAGGCTAGAATAAAGTTTTCGGCGTCATTTATTTCCCCTGTTTTTTGCCAGCCGGCTGTAATGTAGTTAATCAGACCAGGACATGAAAGGAATACACATACCAATCATGGCTTTCTTCCTGTAATTTTTTGGGGGAAAGAAATGAAATCAGTAAATTTTCTCTCAGACAGTTCATAAGGTGTATATAAATCTTTTTCTACTTTTTCTCTTTCTCCCGGCGTTTGCAATCTCGCGTTGAATTCTTTCATTGAAAACCTCTCTGAAAAAGTGAGCTTTTGAACACAAAGGAATAATAATTCGTATTCAATACTGAGAAATGAGCTAAAGTTGAAATCTTGCAGTAACTTTCATTGTAAATAAAGTGAAAGAATACACTCGTGGACACCTCACGCCATTTTTTCTTCGCGACTGTTATTCCTTTTGTAATAAAGGTGTCCGCTAATATTAAAGCTGGGGAGGGAAAGCGAGGAACATTGCGTTTGTTTGCGTGTGTCTCGATGTGCATGTGGTGAAAAATGTGGAAAAGATGAAGAGATGGACACGCCACTGAATGGAGGAGAGACAATGAACTGCGAAGAAAGTGGCGGAGGAAGAGATGCGGTGGGGAGAGAACGAGGAACAATGGAAGCATCACGCGCTCCAGCAATAACAGGGATCAGAGGCGAGATTAATGAGAGTAATTGGACAGGAAATGGGCAACAGCTCACATCATCATATTCTCCGTCTTTTCTCCCTGCTTCGTCCACCACCGAGTCACCATCGCCACCGTGGCCTTGTCCACCACCCCAAAGTAATAATAATGACGATGGAAATTTATTTCCTGAAAATGCAGGGATGCCGAGCTGGAATCGCGGCTCAAGAATCGACACTGCTCCTCGTGGTCGCAATGTGGGTTCCCCCTTCGTTGGGAGGAAGGGACCGACTGGGAAGAAATACCATAATAGGATTTATTATGCGACCCCTCTGCCTCCCCATACTGACAAGGAGTGTCGTAATGGACTTCTCGGGATGAGTGAGTTGAGTGAAGCAGGCACCAAAGGAGAAAGCAACCGCCTCCATTCAGAGTCAAGGCAAAGTCCGCCGCCGTCACAATGCTTTGAAGAGATCTCGAAACGAGGCAGTGACGCTAATGCCCGTTCGTCTGCTTTCACCAAGATGAATTCTCGAATTGCCGGCAATAAAGAGGAGCAGGGAAAACCATCAAACAGGAGAAAGTGGCAACGAGAGACGACCACAACTGGAGACGGACAAACTGTAAGTAAAGGAAGAGATACAAGTTGTGGAAGAGCAGTGGTGGGAACTCCATCACTTTCTCATTTCTGTGGAGAAGGGAAACAAGAGCGGAAATTAATTGGTAGTGGACGAGAAAACGACTCGTTGGATTTATGGGATCACCGCAAAGAAAGGGATGACGACGATGACTTGAGCACTCCTTCCGGAACCTCGAAACAACAAACAGTACACAAACACAACAACAGTCGTAATGGAGAAACAACAACGGCAGTAAAGGCCACCGGAGGAAATAGGTTTGGTAATAAATCCACGCTTCGTTTCTCATCTCAAATGGTGCAACCGGCAACGAGCAAGGCGCAACAAGGAGACTCCAGTGATGGAAACGACGACGACGGAGTCGGCGGAAATTGTAAAAATACTATTACGCCCAGCAGTAAAAATCACCTCGTTGAGGAATGTGTAGAGAAAAGTGCAAGTGGCTCGGAGTTTGGTAACATTAATATTCCAGCAACAACACTCCTTCACAGGGTGCACCACCTCCAAATGGAATGCACTCTGAGGAAGACGAGGCTCACGCCTCCGAAATGCACCACCGGAAGAAATATGGGGAACATAGTGACACGTCAAGTAACTCCACTGATTTCTCAGAGCACAAGTCGATCCACATCCGGCTCCGCGAAAAACAACATTGAGCCTCCGCCGACGGTGGGAGGAAGTGGAGGAGTGGAATTGGGAAAAGAGAAGAAAAATGTTCAAATTCCACCAAAGAATTCACTCTCTCAACTGAGGTTTCACGCCGACAAAGAGAAAGGACTGCAAAGCTCCGATTCCCGACTCCCTTCTCCCGCGTTGTCCTCTTCGTGGAGCGATAATACTCGGCATCCGGTCAAGTCACCCAACAACAACGACAAGAGCTCAGGAAAGCTGGGGAAATTTCAAAAGCTCAAAAAAACCATTAGAGGGCAACGCAGTAGTGAAGCCGGTGAAACTCCGAAAAATGACAGGAAAGTGTCACGTTTGTCGTTGAAAAGGACTGCAGTCGTGACTCCAAGTCCACAACGCTCCCTCCACCAGCCGCATATGAAGACTCCATATTTGTCACCGAAACCGGTGGCATTCATCCCACAAAGTGGAGCCAATAAGAAGAAAAGGTCCGCTACCATTTTTGGGGATGACAAAGAGTTCAACGTCTTGGGGGAAGTGGGATTTTATGATGACCAACCTGTGTACAACGAAGATGAGAGTTGTGGTAGAGTTTTCTCGGGGAAAATGGATGAGAGGATGAGAGTAGAATTAGAAATGAAGGTTCACGATGGCGATGAGGAGAGTCTTGAAAAGTTTCAACTCGACATCCACGAGAAGGAAGGAGGGGAGTGGAAAAGTGCTTACACAAGTCCTCAGCCGGCAACGGCGATGATGATGATCACTCCGAGAGACTCTGAGCTGGAGGAGCGTGCCAACAAGCTTCCACTTGAGAGCACCACTGCGACGGGAGTTGAATATATGACGGATTCCCTGGAAACCTTCTTTGTCGACTGGAAAGACCCACTCATCTTCGAGTCGGAGCAGAAGCAGTGTCTTTCCCTGGAAAGTGTAAATTTTGACAGTGTGCCAGAGAGAGAAATTGGCCTTGATTTTAAACCCGCTCGCATCACTCCTCATCATCTCAGTCGTTCTCCTTGTAATCCCGTGCGGAGATGTGCTAATGATGACAATGACGAGGATGACAACGAGAGTAATGAGAGGAGACCGCTCCTCCTTCCACCAGGACACGAGTGGAATGAACCTTGGAATGGTGGAGGAAGCATGGTGGAGGTTGGAAACGAGTTAATACGAGGAGTGGTGCCAAGTCAGATTCGCCATGAGGTTGAGTCACGTGCCTCCGTCTTGAGTGGAATGTGTTCAGATGACGGTCGGCAGCGAAGAAACGTCACCGGTCAATATGGCTTGTGTACCGTCGATTATGAATATGAGGAGGTGTCGTCAATTACGGGAATTCTCAATGGTCATTTCATCACAAACTTTTCAAAATGGAGTCAGGTAGGCAAAGCAGTGTTGTTGTTGTACTTCAATATAATTCCTTACATGCTTTATTTGCGTAAGTATGTATCTTGCGAAAAATTCTAGAGTGCTTATTCTCCTAAAAATAGGATCCATCTCTAGCCGTTGTCAAATATCTCAAAGTAAACAACGATTCTCTACAAAGAGAATACGGTAATTACATATTATATCGCATTTCTTCGAGCGACAAGGAGGAAGATTGTAATTAAATTTTATCTCGAGATTACATCCCTCTCACTCCCTGTCCTCTCTATCCTTTCGTCCTTTTTCCACATCTTCTGCCAAACATCCACTTGAAGACTAATGACTTGTGTCTCGTGTTCACTTCTTCGCCAAGTGGTTTTCCTCCGATGTAGATAGATATAAAAAATCGTCATTTGCAAAAGCACTCATCTTGCGACAACCAGCCAGCCTGCGACTCAACGACGACGCAGGGTAATCCACTCACTGTGGAACGCTCCATTTACAATTGTAGAGAGTTGCCGTATTTTTCAGTGTCATAAGCAAAATGCGTTAATGACTCTCTGCACATTTGTATCTGCGTCTGACTTCAAGACATGAGCAGAAAACTCTCTTGTTTACTTATAGAACAAACACCAAAAAGTCATTAGCTCCTTGTCGTTTACTCATTCCCTCTTTTTCCGCATTTAAGCTCATCTTCCTTTCTGGAAGGAAATGCAGAGACGTTTCTTTACTCCACACACTCTCTCATTGTCAGTGACAGGGGGCGAGACCAAGATATCTTTTTGGGGGAAAATTGGTTCTTTTCGAGAAAGTGAGGAGTAAAACAGACTCGACGACAATGTGATAAAGAAGCAACAGCTTAAACGCTCACTCTTTGGAAACGAGTGGAAGAAGGACGGAGAGATTGTCAGAAATGATTGACATGATCATCCCCAACCGTTTGTAACAGTACTCTCTGCTTAGTATATGCCTCTTCTCTATCTCTCGTCATGAATAAAATCTGATCAAAAGATGTGTCACAGATAACGTCGTCAAATGAGTCGAATTTTCAAACTCGGCAAGTGACAAATCAGAGGAATGGAAGAAAGCATCTTGCACGCACGCACTAATATACTCGATCAACTTCAAAAGAGCGCTCTCTCTGTGTCAAGGTCCATAATCGGAGTGTTTCAGAGAGGGGACTCGTAAAAAACGTGTCAGTGCATGAAATCATCTCATTACACTCCAAGTTCTAACAAAACAGTTATTTTAAAAGGCGGAATATGAATAATATGGTAGTTGTCCTAAATCAAAAGACTTGAGAATAGGGCTTGCGGAGGGAGATCAAAATTTTCTTCGTTCAAATGTCATCTCAATGTGAATCATCATTCAGCAGAGGGAGTACAAATCAAAATCCTATTTTTTTTTTCTCTCTCTTCGTTTATTACGGTAAGAAACAGCACTCCTCATCAATATTCGTGTTTGTGATGATGCTGTCAACTCAAATTTCGGAAGGCGGTCATTCGAACGAAAACGTTTTCCTTCATGACACGTTCAATCAAACATCATGGGATTATAATTTGTCATCTCGAAAACACAGTTTCTTTTCGATATAAATACCTGGAAGAAAATTACATCAAAGGAAAAACCTAAATGTAATCTTCAGCCAGTGTTACCCATTCGTTTCCAATCTACATGAGCACAACACTACGAAATAAACCGGAGGTCTAACGCATTTCCGTCATTTGATTTTTAATCCCTTTTCCTTTTTTGGAAAAGCGTAATGTTTCTTTCTCTCTCCAGCCTTGGTATGTTGACATAGTATAGTGGATCTCCTTGTTTTTGTCTCAAGCAGCACACATTTCGACTAATCGTTCGTTTTCCTTGCTCCTCATCGGTCTGTGTGTGCTTCCGTGTTTTGCTAGGAGAAGTGGAAACGCAATAAAATGTCATACCACACCACCGTCATGAATCGACGTTGGTCCAAGTCATCATCATATTATCATCCCTCTCGTTCCTCCCCTTCCTCTCTCTCATATCGAAATGTGTCATCTTTTGTCGTGATAATCATCATCATCATCGTGTTGTCCTTTTACTCATCTCATTCCACCAACCTCGATCTACCCTCCCATACCGCACTTCTCCTAGTAATAATAAGTGCATATACTCCAGATATTTCCAGCTTTCCAAGACAGACAACACGGAGGCTTACGTGAAACAAAGCAGTAGAGTTTCCATACACGCCCGGAACACAAAATATTATTGTAGCTTTGCCTCACACTCTGTTTCACGTAGAGGATGTCGACATGAAACTTAAAGGATGCAATGTAGGTATGAGAGATGAGACTACTCTGACGATATTATGGTATATTCTTGGGATTTTATGTTGGTGCAGCAGCAGATCTTTCCCTCTCACTCTCACTCCCTTTTGTCGTCGTTTTCAACCCTCACTCAGCCTTTGGATGTTAGATGTGTAAGTATACTCGGAGAGTTGCTCTCGGCAACACAAGGATTTTCCAGGCTGCGACGACGGTTGTTGTCGTTGACGCGCTCTCTGAGAATGCATATTATGCGTCAAATGTGTAAATATCACTTTTATCACGGATCTCAAGTGCCGTGTAATTCCTGTCACTGTGTTTGCTCAAGGCTATGGATCCTTGTGATCAGCTCAAATGGCTACAAATCATTTTCTTTTACAGAGAGAGAGAGAGCATATAGCATGCATTTGCTTTGAAGCCGAATTTGAGGAGGAGGAATTCTAAAAAGTGAATCGAAAAGACGAGAGAGAGAGGGATGTTATGAAAAATATAATCCGGTGGAATTCTAAATGTATTGCTGTACACCATCGTGCGTTGTTTTATATTTGCAGAATTCCATAATATGCTTTTCGGAACCTTGCAAAGTTCAGGTTGCGTAGGATTACTCCGGACATTTTTTTAAATTTCAAATATACCTGAATTACGCTGCAAAAAATTTTACTAAGGAACATTTCTTATTTCATTGCAATGCAATTTTTGTCACAAAAATATGTGGAGGTATGTGAGGTGCTTGTAAGTTATGACGTGTAAAAAGCACAGTTGTATAGCTACACAATAATAGAAAACGATGTGGTAATGAGGACCACTTTTGTCGTTGAGTTGTTCCTTCTCATTTTGTTGTTCGGGGAACGAGTTTTTTAATTTCAGGAGACACACGGTCGTGTGTGTGACGTTTTCTTTTTAAATGAATTACAGGACCTTATTATTCCCTAATTTGGTGGGTTTGTTCTGTAACCTTGTCAGTGTAAGAACGATAGACGTCAAACAATGCAATCTGCCTTTGACGAACAAGTGCAACGACATACATTTGTATCTAACAATTAAAACTTTTCGGTATGATCGCATAAATTACGACACGTCGGATTTGATTATGCGGTTTGATGATGAAATATGACTTTTTAACCTGCGTGAAAATTCTCGGTAGATGCTCATCTGTCTGAAGCTGTTTGCACCACTTGTCTCGCTTTGCTCCGTGTTGGTTAAATTAAAATTCAGTGTTAGCCACAAAACGATCGGAATGCTTTGCTAGCCTTAGTGCGAAAAAATATTGTCCGATTACCTGCACTCTGGTTACATGACAAAAACTGCATTAAACATTTGCCAGTATTGCACCGCCGAGCTTCTTCAGGCCCGGACAGCGATTCCTGGCACCTCATGCGTAAAATGTTTAAAAAAATATATAAATACATCGTTTTTCTGTTCAACGCAATAACTCAAATTGCACAAATATTAATATTTTTCTTGTGGATTACAACATTAATCCTAAATCTCTCTCCCTGTCATATAAAATGTAAACTCTCTCCTTTTCTACAAATATTTGTGTGTTCACATGTTCGAAAGTTTTAAAAAGCTTGTCTTCTTTCTCAACAGTAGCCTCCCCACAATAACGATTATCCTTCCCGAAAATATATTTTTCAAGGTTCATAAAACCATCACGTCATGATACGACAGGAAGGCGATGCATCTCTCACAACACAACCCAACTCTATTCTCCACATTTTATGGCCTTTTCTCAAATTTACTTCTCCATTCTTCATGAACAGTGTTCGCCAACCTGGTGCACTTGTGCTCAACGCAGCACCATCCTCTGATACTTGCTTAAATACATATTGCAGTTTTTCCTAAAGTTTTTAAGCTATTCACGAGATTATCCTGGGACAGTGAATCTCTCTCTCAGAGACCCACTCCCAGAAAAAAAAAACTTTCAACTTTCGACCGCATCGGGGATGCCATACACAACTTTACTTTGCCTGAGTGACTCTATCATTTTCATAATGGGCATCATACGCACACCCCATACCATCACGGAGAATGCAATTTGGTGCAATCGAAAGTGCACCAAAGTCACCAAACTTTTTTTTGCTCTTTTATTGTCACCACTGTCATCATCATCCTCGTCGTCACTCTTGATTGTCCAATATCATGAGGTGGAGCTTGTGTTTGGTGGAGGCCCATTTCCAACGAAATTCCTTCTCCATAGATATCACATTTATGACCATTAGCTCTCCCAGAAGTCGTTCACTCAAAAAAGTTGAAAGAGGACCTGGATTGTATTATGTACTCACATTTCTAGAAAACTCTGTCAGTATAATAGTATCGTGTCTCTCTGGTGCGGGTGTGACATGACAGAAAATTTGTAATGGTTATGTCGTTTTTTGGTGTGCTCGATCCACTAACAAGCGAGTAGTGCGTTACAGTTATGAGCTGACACTTAAAAGAAGCCATAATAATAATCATATTTGAATGCACTGTTCTGATTATCTCTCCGTGCGAGACGGTCTCTTCACTGCATTTTAGAGTGCAGTCATAATTGTGTAATATTGTTTAGCTGGATGCTCCATCTCTTTGGCTCACTTCTTCATTTGCATAAAAGACTGACAAAAGATAAGGGCAAAAGAGAAGAGAACAAGCCTGAAAAGGGTTCATTGCATGACTTTGCTGTTGCTATTCTCATTCTCTCTTTTCCGACTCCTCTAATATGCAGATACCGGAGAGAAATGCCAGTAAAGTTTTTCAGTCCTTGAAAGCTTTTTCTTCTCTCACTCTCTTCTTCTCCTTTTGATATATTGCTCAAGAAAAAGAGGATGACGGGACAATGGACTGTGCAGAGTGTCTTAAAGACAATCATGTATTCTTCGCTCTTTGCGCAACACACAAATTTCATGTTGGCCTCTCTCTCGCCTGCATCTTAACAACAACTCCCTTTTTACAACGAATCTCTTTCCACTTGAATCCTGTAAAAAGATCGTCATACAAAAAAGTATGTACGTTTGTGTAATCCCGTCATGGGAAAATAAGTAAAGAATGAAGGATGGGCATGTATAAAAATATGCGAAAAAATTGAATGTTTTTTAACAAAGAGAAGAAGTAACAAAAAACCAAGCATATGCATACATTACGTTTTTTTGTGTGCTGAAATAAAAAAAGCTCAAGTAATACATCATCAGGAAAGTTCATCCTCGTTTTTGGCCTTGTGTTTGCTTTAGAGACAGAGAGAGATGTTGTAAAAGGTTGCAATGCGTCGTGGCACGAAGTGTCACGCATAAAATGCAAAAGATGATTGATTGATTGGGCTACCATGTGTAATGTGTACGTTGTAACTGGTGGCAGTCACGACTGAACTCATTTTTATTCATTAGCAAGAAGGAACGAGGAAGATGTGGAAAGGTGGACAAGTGGATGAGGCAAGTGAACTTTGAGGGACTCTCGCTGATCCCTGTCAGTTCTGGCTTGTTTAAAATGAATTCCTTCTTCATAGCCTACCTGTACTGTTACATAACTTTGTAAGTGTGTGTCAGCCCATATAACCTCTGAAAATGGGTACACGAGGAATCCTTGTGAACTTGAAGAAACGGGCACAGCCGTGGTATTTTGTGTGCAGTGTTCCACAATGAACTCTATATGAGGACAAGGGTTTTTTTGAGTTGCAACGAGATCCCAGCCGAAAACCACTAAGCTGAGTTTAGCTCGCATTTTGAGTGCATATAATACCTGTAGTGTAGTAAAGGGTAACGTGCGTTTGAAAACTGTACTCGTTACGCAGCAGAAACCCATGGCGAGCAGTGAACTTGAGCTGGAGAAGAGCGAAGGATTGGGAAGTGTGTGTGCATGTGTGAGGATACCTCTCAAAGGAAAAGCAGTGTGCTCACAGTGGGAACGCAATCAGTTTCACCAGAGCACTTGATCGCTCACCATCATCCACACACACAAAGTCCTCCCCAAAAAAAATCCCACACTGGTATGCACCACTACCCTTTCGCAACCTCATCGTCACCATCGCCACTCATCGCTCATCATCATTTGTGTGATGTGGTCCCCTGCTTTGGTGTGGTGGCATGGAGAAAAGGAAACTTTATAAAAAGGTGCAACAAACCAAGGGAGAAAAGACGTTGATTTGGCACAAACACAAACTTGTCTGCTTTCACTCCACAATAATAATGAATTGGCGAGGAAGTAGCATGTAAATCGAGAATATTTTTTCATGTGGGATTTCCTCACGGAGCACAATTAATGACTGCAGTCTCGTGGGTGAAATTCGGAGATTACAAAGTTGACAGATTGTGTGTCTGTGCCTCTCACGTCGAGGTGCGTAGGTGTTTGTGCGTCTCTCAGAAAAAAGTGCCAACACCGACTGTGTTCTCGTGTACAACAGAGAGAAAGATTAAATATAAACGTGAGTAGTAGTTTTTTTCTCTTTTTTTCTCTCTCTAGACAGTATTCATCATACATTTTTGGGGACGTTTCTCCCCTTTTTTCTGTCATCCTGGAAAAAATAATAATAGAGTGTGAGCTCCACATAATGTACTCGACACCGGTGGAATTTGACCGCGTCAATGACTAATGCCTTCTCGCGAGTGGCGACAACAAAGTCTGCTCTCTCTCCCCTAACTTTCCCATCTTTTATCATTTGAGGAAGTAAAAGTTTTCTGTGTGTGCATTGTGCAGTTTGAATTCTCTCCAGTTTCATTCGCCACAACAACACAACAAGAGAACAAGTCTTTTTCTCACAATAGGACATGATAATCTTACACTCTGAGAGGGGAAAGTAGGATTGTATTATGTGGAAACGAAACCTTTTCCCAGCCATGGGTAATCTTGTAATTAGCTGTCAAAACCTGTCTCCTGTTTGTGACGTGATGGTTTTCACCACCAACGGATTGTGGTGACACAAAAATGTGTTTGTGGTTTTTTGAATAAAAAGGTTGATGGAATATTCAGTGTCTCGCCAGGTGCCTCCTCCGCATCCGATTCGGTTTTCCCTGATTTTCTTTCGTCTCCTGGAATTTTTTTTTGTGTGGAAAGTTGAGTGACTGCAATCATAAAATATTTTGTGGAAACTTCTATTGATGTCAGCAGCAAAAAATTGTACACTTATTGTGCTTTAAATTTGAGTCAACTAAATTTCATTTGAGGCTGCGATATTTTCCCACACATACTCACTCGACACATGTGTGCGTGTGTGGCCATAATAATAATAATTGTGGAGAACGTGTCGAACACCGTGCACGTGTTCGCCGCTATTTCGTGTACAGGGAAGATAATGGTAATCTCGTCAGTGAGTATATTCTAGAGTAGTGGCACACTTACGAAAAATGTTATTATGCTGGTTACATGGCAGTACAATTGTACGACTCTTGATAAAATATAAATGATTATGACTAACATTTTTTGGCACCAGACAACTCGGAATCGGGTTCATTTTTATCGAAATGGTTGTCCGTAATCGAAGTGGCGAAAGAATGCGAGTTATGCGCTCCACAAATTCGGTGTGATGTTGTGTCTGTATATGGGGTCAATTTAGCGAGGAAAAAACACTTCATGCCTTTCCCACATGTGCTCCCTCAGCAACTTGAAACTTTTTGCTGATAAACTGTAAAAATGTATTTTTCATGAAGGATACAAATGTCACAAGTGAAAGTGGCAAGATTTTTTTGAAAAAAAAAACATTATAAACTTTTCTTGTTAAGTCAAACACACCATTCGTAACGTTTGAATGTACGGTGATTTTAAATTGTTTGAAACCTAGAAACTCCGAAAGTAAAAGCTGAAACCTTTCCTGGAAATAATATATTTACACCCTTTTTCAAAATATGAGGGAGGAATTTTTATGGGCTCGATGAAATAACGTAGAAACAATTTCAGATGAAAGCTCACTCTAAACGCACACTGTCCCCATTGCGTTGTGTGCTAGTTCGAAGATTTTAATGTGAATTCGATTCAAAATTTGATAAAGCAGGCATTTCCAGTCATTGCCACACTCTAGGCTGATACATAAATTATGCATAAGATTTTTTGCCCAGAATACCACTTGCATAAAAGTTTTGCAAACGCGAGTAGAGCGAAGAGCCACTAGCCATGTATATACACAAATGCAGAAGTGTTCTTACAAAAAAGTCACGTCTACAAGATGAAAGTGTCGATTTTTATCTCCGATGAAAAAATGTCCCATCTGCTTCTTGTCAAAATTTATGTATTAGTTTTTAAAGAAAACTTCTGTTTGAGCTCTTCAAAATGCTAACATTTATTCTAACATTACAGTTTATATGATCCAGATCAGATGCATTTCATTGGTAAGATTTGCAGGGAAAAAGTTGACAAAATATGTGCATCAAATCGAAGGCGAAAACTTTTCCCATAAAAGAAGTTAGACATCTCTCTTCTTTCTTGTGCAGTGATAATCTTTTCTCTGAAAAAATGCACACGCATTTCTCTCCAAATGCGTTTTGTACACATACACGCACACTGTGTACATTTGTAAAGTAAAGATGCACATTTGTAATTCAAAGCAGATCAAGTCAACTTTTCGCATTTCCTTCCCTTTTTTCCTTTATGGAAATAAAGTGCGCCTGGAGAACGAGTTGCATAATATTGCAACATTCTTTCCTGAAGAAGAAAAAAATATCATCCGACTTTCCTCCCTGTGTAAAAACCTTCTTGGGAGAGATAAAGAGGGACAAGGAAAACGCTTGTGTTTCGCCGTTAAACAAAGTTTTTTTCTTATGCATCACATATAAGAGAGAGAAAAAAACACAAAGTTGCCTCATCCTTAGGCGCATCGTCGAAGTTGCTGTGTGGGAGTCGTGACTTAAGCTTTTGCATTAAACATGTCACTGCGTGAGGAAATGCAGTTGGAGAAAAGAGAGAAAAGTTGTACGACGATGATTATGAAAATGACGGGAGAAAATGGTTGTCACCGTATGCATTTCAATGCTTAACTTCTTTCTCCATCTGAATGTCATTAGAACGAGAATCCAAAGGTTTTGTGTATCTCACAAATGTCTACCTAAATGTTACGAGTTCTTTCGTTGTAAACAGCTTGCGATATAGAGAAAACGACAGAAGATATTTTTTGGTTGTCAGGGAAAATAGCAGTAATCGAATAGTGAACAGTATTGTTGGCTATACGACACATTACGAGCGTAAGGGTTAAGATTACAAAAAATGCATAGAGAAATACGTGTATACATCTGAGTGTCACGGCTCTTCACGCGAGGTCAGGAAGCAAACAAACAATAGGAAATCTCCGACCAGTCATATATCATCATTGGTGTGTTAAGGAACGATGGATTTTGGGCTACACCAACGTGAGAGTCGAGATAAGCCATCGGAACGACGACTACAAATTCTGCCGTATTGTTGTGAGAAAGGAAGTGAGATGTAGAAAGCATAATTCACTCATTTCGTTGTCTTCTTTCAGCACTCTTCCTGATACAAAAAAGTCTCCATCTCAAAGACAGAGAGAGAGAGAGACTCGAAAGGATAAAGGCAAGACAAGGATTTATGACTGTTGTTTCGACTATCACAAAAATTATTAAGGTTTCGCGTACAAGTAGCGCGCTAAACTTGTTTCTTTCTTTGTGTTTGGGCGTACGCTATTTGTACAAAAATGTAGAGGAGAGTACACTCTTTCACAAACCTGATCACATCAGCTCTCTCTCGACTAATATTTCACTACCATTTAAAACCAATAACCGTAAAACAGACTAATCTGATACAAAGTTTAATTTTAAAAAAACCTTTCAAAATGGAGCACACAAAAGCTGCTGTTTTGCATTCATTTTCAATTTTGTAAACCCCGACAGAAAAGCGACTCTGTCAATGGTCTAAGTGATTTGAACTTGTTTCAAAAGCTAATGCCGAACAATATGATGCTGGTCATCATGAGAGTTAAAATATGACGTCATAAAATTTCCCAATCTTTTCTTTTAAAAACCGCTGGCATACCCTTGAAAGTTTTAACCCTTAAATACAAAAATTCATGTGGGGCTCAGGTGAGATCCTTGAGTTATCACTTCGGCATTTTATGAGAGAACCGTTGGAAAGACAAGTAGTGGCATTTGTCGTCTTGAGATGTCGTCGGGAAATTTTGTAAAGATTTTTCTTCTCTTTCCCACTGATATATTATTATCTTTGGTGGCCCCAAACACCTCTACGACTTAGCTGGAAGTCTTCCAGTTGCGCCAAGTCACGGAGGTATTTTAGCTCGCTTCACAAAAAAAGAGCGTAGCAGCTGACGATATTTTTTTGAAGTGAATATGACAGACAAGGTTATATATGCAATCTGATAAAAGATGGCTGCAATACTCGTGAGTGGAGAAGGGCAATAGTATCATGGAGTGAAAATGTCACAGAGAGAGTCGCCACATATACGTTGAGATATATTTATGTGTCTTAGTGAGCGTAGACATTTTTTTGAGAATTTGTGAACAATATCATTTCATTCTGTGTACACGACACACCAAAAAGCCTTTTTTATGTATTTTCTCGCTCTTTCTCTCTCTCTTGAGAAGGAAAAAATATACGTATAAAAAGGAATCGTTGTCATAATTTTCCCATTCTTCTTCGAATGAATGCGTATAGCCAGAGAGAGCTTGTGTGGCGGTCGCTCTTTAAGCCGAAAGGACTGTTGTGCGTAGAATATATATACTTATCCTAATATGTTCTGGACGTATTCCACGTTACGCAACTATGACATGTTCGCTGTCTCTCCGAACCTTAAATCAAATGTGAAAGAGAAAAAAGGGCAGAAAAGATTTGTTTGTTTGATAAACTACGAAGGTGGTCTGAGGTCTCGCGGGTGAGACGATATATCCCTCTCTCTCTCTCACGGGCGAAAAAAGTGGGAAAAATCCCATTCTACCACACGTCGGTGACCATAATACACGCACCGTCACATCATATATTTATTTTTCTGGATACAATGAAGGAGCGGAGAAAAAAGTCAGAGATAATATGATTATTGCGGTGACACCGACACCAAGGTCACATTACTTCAGAAACAGTTCTCTTCCAACAAGAAAACAAACCTTTAGAGCTCTAGGTGTTTTGTGGGCAAATTGAATTTTATGATTTTTTTAGAAGCACGAAAAAATATTTCTACCACGACACACTCTGCAATTTGTTTTGTGAGTAGTGTTTGTGTCTGCGTAGACAAACACAAAAGGGTCGGGTTTGAAATTTAATTTTCTCTATTATTAGAAGGATCCATAAAGCAAAATCAGACACGACAGAGGACAAGAGCAAGATGAGGCTCATAAAACCAGTGTGACTTGTCCAAACAATAAATTGTAGAGTTCATTTTGTGTAACCAATTGGTTTTTAATGCATAATAACACTTTCTCGCCTGAGGCGGCCACTTCTTTAACACTAGACAAATTTCGTGTAATGTCCACCAGAGTTTTTTTAAACGTGCAATTATGGCGATATTTGTTTTAGCAATTTTTCCTCCGATACTACGCGCAATTATGCGCGTATTATTACATGGGGAAATAATTTTGTTTGTAAAGTCAAATGAAATTACAAGTTGTGAGCACAATAAGTGGAGGCGGAAAACAAGTATGAGCTGCCCACTGTCCGTATTCTGTGTTGAAGTGTCCATTTGTGTTGTGAACCGCATAAATTTCATCTTTTCATTCATTCATTGACGCTCGTGGGGGCACAACATGGATCGGATGCTTTCTGTGAACCGACGTTGTTTTTTCCTTTATGGTTGTAAACCCGTGTCGTATTTGTGTGTATGTTTGTTTGAGTTGGTGTGCTCATCCATTCGCGTATAGGTAATATTATGTGAAAAGGGCAGAAGAAGACAAGTCTACAATTATTTCTTTGATGGACTCCATCAAAAACTCGTTACGCCAACAGCCCACCCAGCTCACACAACTCCTTCTCGGACTCCCTTCTGCAACCTTTTGGAGAGGCTTCCATTGAAAATCACCGTCTCGTGACACTGTCCGCTATTAGGTTGTACGTGGATACACCACCTGAGAAAATCAGTGT
Source organism: Alloscopus bannaensis (assembly GCA_027743745.1). NCBI lineage: Eukaryota > Metazoa > Arthropoda > Collembola > Entomobryomorpha > Entomobryidae > Alloscopus > Alloscopus bannaensis. Next base: position 47,361 of record JAHZMW010004222.1, on the reverse strand, counting down.
TGACTTTTCAACCATTACCACCAAAGTAGTAGAGATGTCGTGTAGGATAAGTCCGTGCAATTTAGGAGAAAAAAATACTCAACTCTGACCGAAAAGAGGAGGCAGAGCGTGTACAGAAATTGATTTTCTCTTAAAATACGTCACACATGAAAAAATTACTGTTCTCTGTGTATGTGGACCCAACAAAATGTCTAGCTGCTCAAACAACGAATTACAAGTAGACCCGAGGAATTTGTATTTAAAAACGCTACTCCTACGACGACACTCATGAAGTGGAAACGTGTTCTCCTCTCTCGGCTTAGAAGCTCAGTGTGAAATTTAATGAGCTAACGATCCCTCTTCCTTTCTTTTTAAATGTACACAGATGGGGTCTCCGAATAAATTGCAATGGAATGAGAATTACGAAGGTGAAATGAGCCAACTTTTCCTCTCCATTTTATTAGTATGATATGATGAAAAGGGGAAAAAATATGGACGAGCCCAAGTCGTGAGGAAAAGAAATGGAAAACATTAAGCGAAATAGGGAAATGAGTGAGAGGAAGGAAGAGAAGGCTCACAAAAAGGTCTTTCTCGAGTAAAAGAGCTTTTCATTCTCTCAGGAAATTGCACCTTATGAAAATTAATATTGAGAGGATATGATTATAGCCATTTTTCTGGCAACCACATTGAGACGAAGTTTTTTTAGGTGAATTAACTTTCAAGGATCTTCATTCCGTATAAGTAAAGAAACAGAGGAAAGCAACAGGGCTCAAATATTTTTTTCGGGGAAGAAAAAGCACAACACAATTTGTGCTTCCCAAGTTTCTTCGTGGAACCTCAATAATCGTAATAGGAACGAACGTGTGTTTGCGAGGAAAAGGAAATGTGCTCAAAGACATAGAGAAAAAACCCCGGTTTCCATAAAGTGCGATTTATTACAATATTTAACATTTAAGACCTCTAGAAAATTTCCCCTCGTACTCCACACAAAATGACCTGCTGCCACTAGGGTCTCCGACATTAAAGTGAGAGGTTACTTGGTTCTCCTCCTAAGTGTGTAGAATGGCCGTGTGATTGCAGCCAGGAAATGAAATGACGACGCCATTGAGTGTCTCGATGAAATGAGTAAATTTCACGAGGAAATCCTCACCTTTCCTCCAGTTTGCCCTTGTGAAACAAACTTTTATGAGTACACATTGATATGTTTAATAATATCTGTGTTGTGTTCCCCGAGGAAGGGAGAAGCCCACTTTAAAATTTCGATGCAAATTGCATATTAATTACCCCCGAAATATACGGGAAACGTGAGCCGTTGTATAGTTTAGAGACAAGCTCGGCTTACAGAATGTATAAATGTGCACTTACCCATTAAGAGTTTGCATTTCCTTGATGATTGTGCCGAGCACCGTGTGGCACGTGTTTTTTTCCTCAAAACTTCCTATTATTACTGTGATATACGTCAGTACTGCAGTGGGTGTTCTCCATGCGGAAAAAAAGTTGGAGGCTTGCGTTTAGTAGAAAGAAACTCGGGTAATGAAAATAAATTACAAGACTGACACGCCGCTCTTGCTCTCTTTGTGTGTACATCGACAACGCACACAATGCCAATATCAATGTTGCGCTATTTTCCCTCCCATTCCATCACACAAACTGGGTGCAGTGCGTGGAGAAAGTTTTGCAAATCAATACCTTCCTTCGGGTGACGACAGGATGGCATGAGTGCACCCAGGAGAGAGCAAAATAAAATATGTTGAAAAACGCGAGAATCACAACGAAGTCGAGCAGAAAGACCGAGAGTGGCAGTGGTCGTCGCGTTGTCGGTCTCACTGCTTGTGGCACTAATGGAGTTGGTGGTGATGGAGGTTGTTGCAATATCATTGTAAACAATTCCTCGAAACAAAAGCTGTCATTTGGCGGGGAGCAGAATAGAAACAACAAAGTGGCCAGCAGCGTCACGACTTTGGGCTCAAAGAAAGGCAGTGTGCCTCCAATATCAATTCTGTCAACTGGAGCCACACCTTCCTCCATCACCACCACAGGGTTGTGCAACTTTCGGAGTACAAACTCGACGTCATATGGCAATCATGGGAAAAACAATGGGACTCATACTAACAAGTATGAGGACGGACATCACCGAGAGAAAGGAAACAAGGCAACAACATCCACCACCGCCTCCTCTTGTAATAAATACGAAAATGCATCCAGTCCTAGAAGTTTGAGTGCTAATGTGGTGACCACCTCGAATGGTGGATGTGGGAGAGGTGGTTTGATACCGGCGTCAGCTCCGAGTGACATCATTGCGGCTGCAGCTCTCATGTGGAAATGTGAGAGAGTCAATGGGCTTGATGGCCAGTGGAGTGAGAGACCGAAGAGGGTAAGTGCCAATATTCCCACCACGCACACACACACACACACACATTGGTCATTCAATCTACGACTTTGTCCTATACTTAACTGGCAAATGGATGGTGGCTTGGCACACAACTTTTTTTAGCACGAGCTGTGAAAATTTGGGGCTACAAATTGAGCCGTAGTTTTGCTGGTGCAGAAAATTAAAGATGATTATAACAACTGAAATTTTGCAACAAAGCAGAGAAAGAAAACTATGAGCTTGAAAACTGCGGAGGCGTAAATGTTCCACCAGGTGTTCTCCCAAAACCATTTCGAAATTCCTTCGAAACTCCCATTAGCAAAGAAACTTGAGAAGAAAGCAAGCAACGAAAGTGAAACTGTGAGATTGTTGGAAACATTCTGCCTTGGATTTCCTACAGGGGGTAAATGGTTTAATGAGGTCTTTAGCTAAAACGATAGTCATCAAACCTGCATTTCACGCTTCCTCCCATTTTCTTTTCCTTCCCTTTCTCTCAGACTGCTTCCCCACGATCATTTTTTTCATACTTGAGTAAAGGAGAGGCTTGCCAGGAGTGCGTACTGTACGCACATACTGAGCGATGCGGAGAGTGAAAGCAGGAAAAGGCCACCACCTACAATTATATCAGATGGATATGGTTATGATATGGTTATGATATGGTTCTCAAGTAGAAAAAATGGTGTTTTTCTTCCTCGTTCACCGTATCATTAACAGAAGTACATGATGCATTCAAGTAAATAAACGGTTCTCTCTTCTCCAATTCCATTCATCTCCATTGAAGAGAAAGGAACGCGCACATCACCACCGTACCACACACATTCGCATCATGTGCGAGGTGCAACTAGCTGCACTCGTGGTGGTTCGCATTTTTTGTTCGCTTAAGTAAACCGATAGTGCACAGCAGGATACACGCAGAGGGAGACAGAGAATTTTTATTTTGGGGGGAAGCTTTCACTGGAAAAGCGTATCACGTATCATAGGACGATCATCATACTTTTCCTATCTTCATCATCATTACTCACATCAAATGTATTTTGTCTTTACATCTCTGCACAACAGAGTGAGAAAAAAATGCGTGTCTCTAGGCGAGCACTATTGCCATTTTCTCTGTCTCTCTAGTTTATCTCCTGCCCTTGGTTTTGCGCTCATCGTCAAAATCATTATCGAAGAGCGAGCGACAGCGACACAAACAGCAGGATCTAATATCATTCGAACCATCGTTAATGCGCTCCCAGTTTACTGAAGCTTACCAAAATGAGGGAAAAGACAGAATTTTTGTGCGTATCTCACTCGCAGCAGCAGATCGCCCGAGTTTTTTTGATTCTCTAATCTACGCACATTTCCACTGTTCAATGTGGTGTCATAATATTCAAAGATCCAATAACAATTAGGACTGAAATAGAAAAAAAACGAGTGATTTGAAAGTTTTTTTTATGCGAAAAGGCCAAGTTTCATTATCATTACACAAATTGAATCAAGTCAATGTACAACTTTCATCAAGAAGTACAGGTGAGCTTGCCAAAGAACTTGTGAAAGAGAAAGAAAAAGCTTCGAGTATAAAGACCGTAATGCTAATGCATAATCTCAAAAAGTTGCTCTTTGTGCACAATCATTTGGAAAGTGCCCCTTTCTCCTTTATGAAAAGATAGAGAGAATGTATCACTCGCTTCCATTGAAAGTTTAATAGGAACGGTGAAAGTGAGCCAAAAAAGGGAGGAAGGAATGAAAGAAAACTTTGTCAATTGAAAAGAAAATCTGCTATGGACGAGTGATAGTGAAAGAACAGAAAAGGGAAGCGTATCAGCTAAAAATGAAAGATTTAATGGGGGAAATTGAATGTAAAAAGTTGACAGGCAAAAAATGCTATGTTTGAGCTAACTCACACGCAAAGCGAAAAGACGACTACTATTTGCAGCAAATAGATTACAAACTGATTTCGGTAGTATTAAAATGTTTCATCTCATTGTGATACAAAAACGACAGAAAAAAAATTCTTGGAAACTTTTACTGCACCAAAATAATACTATTTCTATCAATAAGACATTTTGTCAATTGTGCTCAAGGCAATGTGAGCTACCATTCAGCAAGAGGAAATGGTAAGGAAAGAAGAGGAAGTTGTAGGACAACAATTACACAAAGCCTGCACACACATAGTGATTCGTTTTATTTGAATATATTTTTGTGTCAATAAATATTTGTCACATGTTTCCCTATTGTCAACAAGCTTCGACGCGTTGTCCTCGACGTGTTTTTTTCTGAGCTTGGTGAACACACAAAACGAAGTGCTTTTATCATAGTCGTTGTGTACGAAAGGTACACGTTGTTGTGCGGAAAAACACTAAACAACTCGCATTTGGACTTTCAGTTTCTTTGCAGACTTGCTTTCCATTTCCGCTCGCGCAACACGAAAGGATGTAGTGTTCCCCTGTAGGAAGTGAAGAAAGCATGTGTGTATACGGTTTTGTGACATGGATTCTTTCTAGATGTAATGATAAAGGTGTAGATCACAATAGAATAATAATGTCAATAATGCATGTCAAAATATTCATGAAAGCCATTCCTGCTTTTCTTATGTATGAATGACAAGGAGAAGGAATATGGGTTCTTTTTCCTGAGCTCATTCAGAACTGAGCATTCAAGTTATTACCAATGGATAAAGGGGCTGGATAATTTAGTGTTATTACGATATGAAGTAGTTTAGGATGTAATATTTTCCTCTCCTTTCACAAAGAAAGGTAATACTTCCGATATAGAAACTACAGTCGATTTGAGGCCATAGTTGGCTCCCTCCTTCCTATAAACTTGTATGAAAGTGGAGTGCACCTCAAAATGTCCACTTTAGTTTACATTCACACGCATCGTCTTTAGTATTATCAGAATGAATTAAGTGTGACAGTTTAGAATTTTGAGCTAGAATATAATACAATCATTTTGTTTGAAAACATTGTCCATTCTTTGCTTCTTGTCTCCTTCTTTTAAAACACAATTTTTAAAACACAATTTTTAATGATTTGTAAATTTTGCGACCAACTTCAATCCCGTTAGTGATACACAACTATAAAAAATTGCCCATTTTCCACGAAACTTGATTAAGACGTCTACCACTTTCCGCAGACAATTTTGCTCCCCTTTTTCTTTCATGGCCAGGGGGTGCTACTCACAAGAAGCCACTATTTTTGTGAAAGATCCCACAACGATAGAGTCAGAGCTCCTCCCCGCATTTTCCCCTTTCTTCCTAATTTTCCAAGTGGCTACGTTTCATGAAGGATAGAGTCATTGAGAAGAAATAAAAAAGAGTAATAATAACACGTTATTAAGCTGGTAAAATTTGTTTTATCTTCTGAGAAAGACTCGGAGAGACGCATGGGATCATCAATGGATTGGGATCTACTTCCCAAAATAATATTACCATTTGCCTAGTATCCACAACCCTTTCTCTTCCTCTTTCTGTTTTCCCCTTGTTAAAAATTGAAAGGAAAAATTCTCTTTATGCCAGTACAAGATCAAGTGAAAAGAGTCAAGCCCTGGAGAAAGAATAAAAGCTTGTACCTTCTTTTTTTGTACATTATTTCCAGCCGTAATGCTATCAATACAAAGACGGAAAGTGAATCTGCCAATGAAAGAGAGAGGGAGAACTTTCTTTACACATACTCCACGTTGTTTCGTCAGAGAAGAGTGCGTGCTCGAAGAAAATATCCATTGCATTATTACGATTCCCCAATCTTCCAAGACAGACAAAAGAAAGGCTCTTTTATGAATGAGGAAATCGGAGGAAAAAAGGAGATTTATAAATACACATTCTAAGAAGTAGACAGAGAGCGGATCAGTTTCCATGTGAAAAATGTGAACTCTGAACTGAAATCCTTTTTAGATGAAACTTTCTGTTTTCTGTACGGCATTACACTTCATTCTTGTGCTCATCCAAAATCCTAAAATATTTCGTTTTTTATACACGATGCCCTTCAGACAAGGTGGTGCGGGGTTGTGTGATAGGGCAACTCGTGTCTTGTAGAAGGTGAAATGTATGTTTGCGAAGCTTTCCCAAAGAGAAATGAAATGGCCAAAGTGAAATGTAATGCAATTCAATGTATTCGAGATTATAGGGTTCTGTCATTTTTCCTGGGGATTCCCCAACAACGAGCAGTCTCAGGTTGAGTTCTCCACGATAATGCAGAAAGGTAAAGAGAGCGAGAAGCCCGGTGAGAAAATGAAGTGAAGGAGAAAGGCGTTTGCATTTCCTTCTGTTTTTATAGTAGCACTTTCTTCCCTTTTTTATGCATCGACTCGCCTTCTCTCCAGACTTGCATCAAATTGCAGTGCACTGGCTCACATCTTTGTATCTTCACCGGGTTTTAGGTCTCCGCTGGGAATCAAAATTTCTGAATGAATGAATACATTTTACTTTACCTTGAAACCGAGAGAATGAGGGCGATGCACCGAGGAAAATTGTGGAGTTTCATCGCTGTTTTTTTGGGCGTGTGCATAAGTGCATCTGCGATGCAATGCCTTAGTTCTTTTTTTATGCACGCCATAAAAGAATAGTTGCATCTTTCTTTTTCCCTCGCTCAAGGACGTCCAATTTTCAAGGCCGACGGTTATTACTTCCGTATGTATGAAATGAGAGTGCAACCACCACCATCGCTACTCCAGCACTCAAAGTTGGTGAAAAAAAACTTTCTTGGAAGGTCGCATTTTTTCATTAAGGAAATCACCTGACATACAAACTGCAATGAAGAAAGTAAATATTCAGCGCTCCCCTCCTCTTTCGCTGTTCAGGGCAGAATCTTGAGAGAAAATAATAATTTTGGATAAGATTAAAATTAAAGTTTGAGAGCTCTGAAGGAAAGATTTCAGATTTTTCCTCCAAGACATTATGGAAAGTGAAAGCTGGTGCAATTGAGGAGGCAGTGATAATCTTGTGATTTCAAGTTGTCAAAGTAGAGAGCTCTCCGGCCACGATGACTCCGTTGGAGTACAAAATGTATTCCTTGAATTTTACAACAAATACAGGGATCTGAGAGGGTGGAACTGCATTGCTATTCTGAAGGTGAAGCAAAAGCAAATGACATTAAGCTGAGTGCGTGCTCTGCGTAAACGTAACTTACGTACTGACTCCAGAACTTTTTTCTCTCGTTCTTATTCACTCAAAGTCTCTCTCCATTTCCATTTGTGTGTGTTTAAATTTTGGCTGATCTGCGCGCGGGATGGTAGACGAAGGACGGAAATGGATGGAGGAAAGAAAGGAAGGTTGACAAGAAAATCTAATTTTAGGAATTTAGATGAAATAGATAATTCTGAGGAGTGTACAGAGAGGGGATACTCCCAGAGCTCAGACACATACAAAATGAGAGCTTGATGCTTCCACATACTTTGATGTGATTCCACTGGGTTTCACTCTCGTTTCGCTCGCTGTTCTCATTCTCGAGTGCAGTCGAAATGACTATTATTGCAAGTGATTAAGAAAAAAAGAGCGAGCCGGCTTTGTTGCCCATTGTGAAGGTTTTGTGTGGAAGAGTAGTTAATTCTATGAAAAGATAATAGGGTGTCACATGGAATAACATCTAGTTTCAATTTCTCTTCTCTTTCTCTCAACCTCACTCGCAGTTTTCAGTTAATTCGGAGAGAATGCAGGGAACAAGGCGATAATGCACATGCACACAGTGCACACTCTCAAATTGAGAAAGTGAAAATAAAAACTTTTCAACTTGCAGTCTCTGATATTGGATCTGATTAAGACGAAAGTTTACCCAAAACAGAGAGCATTGCGGTAAACTTCTGTCTGCTCAGCTGCACTGGTATATGCAAGACAACAGGGAAAGATTTGCTGGTTGCATACAAAGTCTAAAAAAAGTTGAAACATTTCTTTGCAAACTTACCAAGTTCAAGGGTGAAAAGAAATGGGATGCGTTATGCAGACATTTTTCAATAAAGTGAATTCCTCCTGGATGGATTTCAATATTAAATTATCATGCTAGTTTTATCTCCCTCAAGTCGAGTTGGGAAAATATGAATTCATGTGATTACCATCTCAAGCGACCGTAAAGTCATATTTCAAGTTGCCAAAAATATTTTGATTATGCCTTTCACGTTCAAGATAGGTGTACCACCTCAAAAATGTAAAGCAAAATGTCAAAAAAAGAGAAGTTTCCTCGTGTGTGGGCAATTTTTCTCAGAGATTACTCATCACTTGACATTTTGAGAGGAAAAATGTCTAATAAAAGTATTGATCCCTATTAAGGTCATTGTAGAGTGTGTCTTGTGTAACATGCAGTTATTGACTGTTTTCCTTTTCTTCCGAAACACACGCGACAACAAAAAGAGATCCTTTCGTGTTTCTATCTTAAGATCCAAATTGATGATTCACTCGCCCTTTCCCTCTAGCAATGCACATATTATCGAGCAGCCATCCATTGAGTTGGTTCACTTGCCTCGACATTTCCCTACGGAAGAGTAGAGAGTCAGATAGATATAACAAACATATCAAAACCAATATCTCTCTTGCTACACAGAGGAAGAGAGTTTCCTTAACGTTTCACTGACTTGAACGGCGCGCATTCGTTTCCCCCTCCCACTCAAATTGGAAGGAAAATATCATTATAGGATTTCCTATGTAGTTCAATAATTGACGGGAAAATGTGTACCTTTCTCCCTCGCGAAGGAAAATAACGTCGAGAAACGAACATGTGATCTTCTTGAGGCGATGTACGATTCGATGAATGAGCGTGAGTGAATTCTAGACTTTTTGGCTACAACAAGGAAAAAACAACCTTCACAGCTAAACAGTGTCAGGGTTGCAATTAAGGGCACATAGACACAATAATATACGTCCAACTCTCACACTTCCACTGTCACAGGTCTTCTCGCGTGACTGATTTCGTCTCAGAGAAAAGTGAGTCAGTGTCAGCTCAAATAATACACACTCTTTCATTTCCAGTAATTTTAATCAAAGGGATAATATCATATGTCGAGTCTGATCACCGAAGGTGTCTGTCACACATTCTTTTTTTTGTGGTTCATGTGTGATTTTACACATGACACTAGAGGTTTGTCAGGATGATATGAAGAGACGTCTTGTACGGCTTATATTTATTAATTCATTGAATTCTCTGGAAAAGGACTCGTGTGATCTGATCTTTCTAAACCTGTCTTCCATGTATGTTTTATATTATGGGAGCAAACCTCTCAGCCACAATGAATGAGCGTCATATTGGTCTGCTCATTTCATTGGGGACGAGGAAGTGAGTTGGAAAATTACGCAATTACAGAGAGGGATTCCCCTTCCAAAAACTATGCGTACAGACACAATTAAATGGACCATTGTGGGTGTCAATCTTGATTAAGAATGTCAAAAAGTGGGGAGCTCTGGTAAGCAAAATACATCCAACGTGCTCCCCTTAACAACATTTACGAAAAACGATGAAGCCAATGTCCTTTATGTGGCAGCACAGTTCTCAAGGAAATTGCGAAATGGGATTTGTTTTTTCTTAACTGCAAAGTGCGTGCGGCCTGCAAATCCATTTTTGCTTACTTTGTTTATGTAAAATTATGTACGCATTATGAAATCACTGTTTCCTCTGCCTTCTCCCGCCTTCTGTGAATTTTGCAATTAATTTCCGTGTTCCAAACAACATGCACACGCCTCACTCCCGCAAACTATTATGCACCACCCCAAACACAAAAGGGTAGAGGGAAACTAGGAAATTAAACGTTGAAAATGCACCTTTTCGTCTTCCCCTTTGACACATGATTTCTCTCATGAAAGACATTCCATCATCAATTTTGTCCTGCTTCAGAGAACAGAGAGTTGAGCCATTTTTCATTCGAGTCCGAAAGGAGCGAACGTTCCTGAACAAGAAAAGTGCACGCCAGCTTTTTTTTCTCATTGAGAGTCTTGTGTGACAGGAAGAATAAGTGACCAAGTGCAAATGCAAATGCGCACTCAACTTGAAATTCACTTCGAGCCGGAGAAAAATAGAGGCTCGTTGATGACATGAAATTTATTTGGCGACTCAACTCTACCTGTGTGTACACGTGAGTACTCCATAATAGTATTTGTTTGGAATAGTTGTACATTTAGAAACAGTAATAATAATAGAAAACAAGGATGGTGTCTCTCCAGCTGAAAATGTGAGCAGGACACGAACGAAAAACCACTTTAGTCCTTTTTACTGATACAATCAGTAATCTTGTCGCGAGACTTGATTGTGAAGTGTGGGCTCCTACTCTCATACAGTTCACATGCTCATTCATGCTCGAAGTAAATTGAACCTTTTTTTGTTTCTGTGCAGCAATTGAGCATTCTCAGAGAAAAAGGATTATGAAATCAAGTGCCACACACAAGTTTATAATTTTTTCTTCATAAATCGAAAGGCAAGAGAGACCACACGACAAAATGAGTGAAACACGCATCAATCTCAACTCTAATTAGGCTTCACCACATGACGTCCACATGACAGAACTCTTACTTTCCCAGTTTCTTCAAGTGCGTTCACTCACTTTTTTCTACACAGACTTGTCCTTTTTTGCTTGTCATGCAACGCAACGCTGAGAGTTGAGAAATTGCATTTTTTCGATTCCGTCACACACACTTTTTGTTGACTGATGAGGATGAAGAGACGAAGAAACTAAAATTGTTTCACTTTTTTTCTAGGACTTGCCCTCGCCCTCTAAGAACTCAATCGAAATTGCAATCAAATATTTTTTTTTCATTTTTACTTGCAACTCTCGGAATATATATTTTTCGTTAGTTTTTATTGTAATTATTATGGTAACGGTTATAGGTAGTGTCGTGAAGATGATGATCATCCAAAAAAAAGTTTTACATATGTCGTAGTATACACGAAGTTTACAATTTTTCTTTTACCATATAAATTTCTCAGAGGGTCATGCGTAATGCAAGCTAATGTGCGTAGAGTGACGACAGATAATGGGCTTTTTGGTGAACCGTTTTTGTTTCCCCAAAATGACATGGAGGACTCGCACAGGAAATAGACTCGTTTTGAATCCACACTAGCTACACTGCATATCTCACCGACTGAAGTGATGAGTGAGCGGTAGTACGGTATTGCACTGATTATGCACACCGACTCGAGATGTTGCCAGCAGATTGCGATATGAAAAGACAGGAGTGTAAACAAGGGATCGAAACTGTATAAAACTCCAATATCCTATGGGGGTCGTAAAGGGTCGTTTACTCGTCGAGAGAATTCTTTTAGGAGCCTTTATCGCTTCCACTACTTCTCCTTCTACCATCATGGCATGATATCATCCTCTTTATACGTGTATCTGTGTACTGTCATCCTCTGCACTGAACTGACAGTAATTGAAGTTCAATTTGATATGGAGATCAGCCACCACCGCCACCACCACCTCGTCAAAATGACAACTTCATTCATTCATTGCGTGCGTGTGATGTTGATGCGTGATGTGACATCCGCGTGTAATCTGCATTCGTACTTAGAGAGTGTCTACTCTTTCTCTGTGGAGTTCGTCCTTTTCCTCTTCTTCACTGTCACCTTGTTGTGTGGGATACGCGACGACAGAAAGAGCGTTGTTGTTCCACCGAACAAGATGAGGATGATCATGACTGATGCTTTCCAAGTGAGTTCGAGAGTGTGACGTGAGGATTGGATAGAAGGTGGTGCTCCTCGCAAAAAGACACTTTCCTTCCCCTTCCGTTTTATATTCTCATCAAAGGTGACATTTTCAAGTCGTATTGTGTCATCATAGGGAATGTTCTCCGATTGTGAGCATCTTGTTTGCATTCGCATAAAATGTTGTCAACCAAGGCAGATACGCATCACAGCCTGAAACTACATATCAAAACTGTATCCATTTCTTATATTTAAAAACTTCTTTTAATGTTGCTTTCACAATCCTGTCTTCTGGAGACTTCCTGTTTCTTTTTTTTTACCTGAGTGCATTCTCCTTTTTTGGTGACAGATATTACACTTGAAATTTGGTGGTAACACATATATTACTGACCAAAGTCAAAGTGGTCATAGTCAAAGCTTCACACAGGTCTTTTTTTCTCCTTTGTGCATGCAACTCAGAGAAACAACGCGCATAACCTCCATATGGTTGCCATCTGAAATGTGCAAGGCTTCTATGTATATGTCCCAAAGCCTGTTGGGGATTATCGAGAAACATTCCACAGGAAAATACCTCCGAGAGAGAGAGAGAGAGAGCTTCTCTCTACATCTTTCTCCGAGATAGGCTTGTGTGTTGTTGCTCACCACGGAAAGCGTTTCCACTAAAAAACCGTCTCATTCTTTCTTCCCTCGGGAAATGTCACTCTCTCTCTCCGTTACACTCTTATTACTTTTCCACCAGTCTTTTTCTCCTTGTTTCGTGAGTCTCGGAGATTTCCAGTGCTCTCTGCCAATGATACAATGTACACACTGGCGTATCAACAACGTTTTGTTTCTCCCCTTTTTTCCTCATTGATCTGACCAAACCTCTGTGAAAAGACCAGCATAAATAGCGAACGCATATTATTGTTGTAGAAGCCTTCCTCTATTCAAGCTTCTCTCATGTACGAATGTTCACGTTTTTCCAGCACACAAAAGAAGGTTGGTTTTTGTTTATTTTTTCTTCGTTTCTCCGAGAGTCGCAGAGAGAGTGGATGGAGAGCGAACAATGCCATTATTGACGAAGGTGTTTTCATTGTCTTAAGTAACTTTTGGCATTTCATTCATTTCAATGGTTCATTCATGGAAAACAACCAGTGTACAACGACACTCTACACATTGTATTATCTCGACACGATTCTCTCTCTTTTTGTGAGATATGTGAAAGCAATACAAATCTCTCTTGTGCGTTTGTCGGCGTGATGCAGACATATACATAATGAACTCGCACGCACATTTAAATGAGAAGGCAATTTTTATTTATTTATCTTCACTCCACCGTCGTGTGAGGAGACACACAAGCCGTTGTCTGAGTTACTAAATATTTATAAAGACTCAAACAGTTTCCCGTTTGAACTAGTCGCTCCTTTTAGATGCGGAGCCGTTGGGAATATGGTAGCCGTCTATCTGTAATTATCATTAAATCCAGAAACAGAGGAGGATGTGAGTAGACTCAAATTTGTGAATAGATATATATAAATACCTATGAATGTACGCACTTATTTCGACTCACGGAGAAAATCGAAAGAGAATTTCAGGTTGAAAACGGAGAGAGAGACACAAGACAACGTTGAAGATTGTAAAGATAAAAGTTTTCCATGAAAGGTTTTTGGTGATGATAGTGCACACATATGCGTATCAATAATGCATATTCATTTTAAGTTTTAAATTCTCGTGTCTCATAATGTTACTAGCTTTCCAAACGATATTACAGATGATGATGAGAATAAACCTGAAACAGAGAGCCAGCAAATTTGGTGGGGATTATCCGATAGATGATTGAAATATGTTTTGAATTTTTTTAAAGAACATATTTCATGCGAATATGACAACTGCTTAGTATATCCTTATTGGTATGAATTACTCACATTTGCGTGAATGTAGTGAATTGGACTCCCTAGAAGTTTTTGATTCACATGTGTTTCCACTGGATTATTATGACGCTTACGCACAGGGATATCACGTAACATTGCTTTTCGGATAATCTCATATTTACAATTAACGTATTTCAGTCATCACTCCCATTTCGCATTCGCGAATAGTCAATAACCGCGAAAAACTATCTGGGAAATGAAAGCAAGTGCGGGGATGATGAGCGTTTTAAATTTTCTTCAATTACTGAGGAAAAGGGTTTGAAATCCAGATTATATCATCTCATTTGGGTGTTTCGAAGAAAAATAAAATCTATTTTGGTACAAGGGAGCTCCCAATGGTCTCACGTTGTGAAATAAAGACTGTGCGTTTATGAGAAGAAAAGGTTAGCCATAAGCATGATCCTCATTACAAGAAGCACGAGACACGTTCAAAACGCGAGGGAAAATGAAGAGGGTGTAATGTCGGTTACGAAGTGAAAATGAACGTGTAAAAATGAGGTACATTTTAAAGAGGAGATAGTACGCATCTCAACACGCTTGGAAAAAGTTGTGTATATATTTTCCAAGAGTTCTCTCCCTGTCGTCATCGTCTTTTGCCTTCCCGTTTCGCCGTTGTGAACGATTTTCCATATACGCACACGGTTGCATACGCGTGTTGAGATGGGAGTTGCTCTGATTTGCATTTCCAGCACGTGCTTCAATTTCCCAGAGTTTCTTTACATGGGAAGGAAATTGAGGAGAGGAAACTGCAGTAGCACTCCACACATTAGACGCATATTTAGGTATGCCCGTTTTTGTGTTGAGATCACACATCAAGACATCTCACGGACCATGTTATCTTTATGGTACAACAACAACAAAACCAGCAACCAGAGAATCCTCAAGGAATGGTCGAATACATGGATATCGGTGCGTTGTCATAAATTTTTCCCGCAGACTATGTGCATTCCACGCCACGTTACACTTTTTACCTAGTTATGTGTGTAACAGGGAGAAGACGACGAACAGAGATTAATCCTTCAAAATGAGACTTCCCCACAGTCGTCTTAAATTAGACACGACAGTTTTCCTGAGAACTTCGTCGAGAGATGAGAACGGGAGCGTAACTCTCTCAGAATCAAAAAATTGTGGAGTTGGTTGCAACATTTGACGACATTTTTATGGAACGTTTTCCATGTTGTTATTATTCTTTGCAGATTGTTGTCGATTAAATTTACTTCTGAATTATGTATTGCGAAAATTGTTTTTGAAAAGCAGGTCTTTCGTGAGTCCGTGTGTGTGCAGAGTGCCATCGTTGCCGAGTCGTTGACAATGTTTCTATTAAAGAGTGAAACAACCAAACGTTGGTTGGGTGAATAGAGGAATGTTCATGTGAGACGAAGGAAATTTTGTTACAGTGAAATTAGTGAGAGAGAAAAATAAGAGAGCAGCCCTCATTACAGTAATGACCTACTGTATTCGGTCAAAGAGAAAGGGAGAGTCTTGCGAAGACTTTTACAGCATTGCCCATCCTCACCAGAGTGATGACGCTCCGCCCAGTATTGTTCAGGTGTGGTGGCTCATTTCTTTCCAACTCGATCAGTTGCCCGTGATCTTGTTTCTTGTTTTATTTTGTGTTTTTATGAATTCAACAATAAGCTAAGATAATCATCTGAACCCTGTATAAAAAGAGAATATTATAGGTGTAAGCACTCAGTTATTTAGATTAATATTGAGTATAAAGGAACATGAGAGTTGCGTCGTGATCCCTGTAAACGATAAGCTCCTGATATTGAAAACGGCATTTTTAGTTGTTGCTCCTCTTCAAGGCACACGCACGGCTGGAGTGTTTCAAAGAGAAAAAATTGAAGGTTTAATAACATTCAAAGAAAAAGCCCGGAAGGGCAAGTTTTTTTCTCTCTCTTTGGTTTAGTTGGAATTTCCGTAGCTTCACAAAACCTGGATAATGATTACCATTTAAAAGGCTATGAATCCATGTCAAAATGTTTACAACTCGCGTCTCCACTCTCTCTGTCTTCCGTTTCTGTATGTTTTCCTGCAAAAGCATAAGGCACGCGGAGAAGTCTGAAAGGCGAGGAGCCTCTTTATGTAATTTTCCCTGAAATGCATGGAGATTTTACACGAAAGGACGAGTTTTGCTTACTCCTCGACTCTCACTCACCACCACTCCACACAGAGTGAATGAGCGTTTTTTATGTAAATGGAAAAGCAAGCGAGAGAAAAGCCTCTGGTTCTGTGTTTTCATTTAAACAAACTTTTTTTTCGGGCTTGTGCCACGCTCATACTACAAAACATACTCGACACGACACTTGAAATTGTGTGCTTATTCCAGTCTTCTGAATTCATTTGCATCGTGTGGCTGCCGAGTTTCTGAGCCTTTTCAAGAAAGTTCATGTTTTGTGAAGAGGGAAAAGGGTTGTGCCGCCGACGACGACGTCGGTCCTCACACTGTGAAGGTGGGGATAAGTGTGTGTTTACCGTCAGAGCGATGCATCGCGAGATGAAATTGGCATTCTGTACCTCACCTCACAGAATTCTTAGTTTTCCAATTAAAATACTGCTTCCAGCTATTAAAAGAATTGTGAGCGGCTCACTTATATTATTTCGCGTGTAATAGGAAGAAGGAGGAGGCATTTTCATATTTAAAAAATTCGATTTTTTCCTTGGAATCTGGTTGCTTTCAAGTCTAGTTGATAAGATGAAAAAAAGATAATCAAATGAAGGAGCCCTTACGCTTGAATAAAATATTGTTTTGTTATACATAAAAGACCAATGCGTTCTTAATAAAATCGTATTTTCTGCGTTTAATTTGCAGATTTACACCGACTGGGCAAACTACTACTTGGAAAAGGCGAGGTGCAAACGACAAATTCAGGATTTGCAAGTGGATGTCACCGACGGGGTGATTTTAGCTGATGTCATCGAAGCTGTCAGTAAGTGCACGTGTTTTTGACACTTGAACAACGTCTGCAAACTCGCCATGTGCGAACGCACGTTGAGCGTATTTGCCACACAATAAGCTTGAATGTCAAGCAAACATTGAAAAAAATCAGTTATCCAATAACCGTTGTTTCACTTCTGTCAACAGCGTCTCAAAAAGTCCCTGATGTGCACCGGAAGCCGAAGACGTCGTCGCAAATGGTAAGCTTTGTGGTCAACTTTGCCACTAAATGATTACATAATATATTACTCTTAAGTCTGCGCTTACACATGCGTGCCATATTCAATTTTTCATAACTCCCTTAAATCCACTCAAATCCTCAAGGAAATTGAGTGCACAACGAAATGCATGGAAGTTCATGAACACTTCGCATTTTCTTTCTGTCCAATTCAATACACCTGTCAGACCCTCCTCGTTCGCGACTATGAAATGCATGGTTTGTATGTTGCAAATCTGCCTTTGTAATTTATGGCTTGCGACACAGCACCTGCAGTGGTATTTGTCATCTTGACAAGTTGCTCCGAGCATAATACGCACACGTTGGAAAAATATTACTGAGCATAATTTTTCTTCTCTGGTTCAAAAGACTCGATTAACTTTCTCGTCGTGTAATAAAATGGAAAAAGGAATCATTAGGATGAACATGAATTTATACCTGCTTATCAGGCAACTACGCGAATAGGTAATCAAACTCGGTGAATCAAGAAGAAATGCCGACGCAGGAATGACCTTTTACAATAAATAATATTATTATGTAAATACGAGTCCGCATCCAATCGAGGTTATGCAAACTGGATTGTATAACAAAATTCAACATAACACAAATGACCTCAATAAATTTTATATTACGGGAGATGCTCAGCGGTGATGATGGAGAAGGAACAAAATATGAGGAAAAACACTTTAGCAAAAAGGTATCATTAAATAAATACACCATAAAGATATCCTGGAATTGCTCGCGCACTCACACGTCTCTGCTCCTGCCATAACTGCCAACGCTCTCTCATACTTATGCTGCATAAGCGCTGACGACGAGCCAGCGCAAAAAAGTAACGATAGAACCTGTGTGTGTGCTGAATGTGACTGGAAGTACGTAAGGCAGGGAGAAAACCCAGTTAGTCACAAAAAGTGAGTAAACCATCAGCCTTTCGCTTCACTCTCAGCACAACTGCGAACTCGAGTGGAGCGCAGCTGCAAAGAGTTAAAAAAGGAACAAAGTCGTCTAATAATCTGCTTGAGTCGCTATATGGATCCAAAAACAGAAACAAACTTTGTTCAGCGGACATTGCACGGAAAATGTGCATAGATACATATGTATTCATACTTTCTTCTATATCACTCTTCATACGTCGCCAACTCAATGTCATCTCTGTTTAAACCTGTATTACCAAGAATTTGCCATCACATGTACTCAAGAAAATATGACGCTCAAAGCGACGTTTTTTGCCATTGCCATTGCAATGATATTGCCACAGGCAAACGGACACGAACGCTTTTTACCCTTTTCAATAGAACAGAAAAAAGTGGGAATCGCCAAACAACAAAATAAAAATGCATACCCGAAATAATATGAAGTGTTTCCACATCGTCATCATATCATTTAAGAGAGAAAAATACGCCACAAAAAAACCTTCCGCTCTGTATGAGCATTATTATATGTACGTGTGCTGGATGAGTGATGCAAAAAATAGGCTGAGAAAAAACGGGCAACAATCTCATGGCCTTGCTTTCAGCAAATTTTCTTTAATGAATGAAACGGCCACAGGTATAGAGTACACGTACATTACGTACAGGAACATTCCACATAAAATGAGCGTTGCACTCGAGTAATAATAATATTCCTTTGTGTGCCGATTTCGTGGATGCCGTGTGAGTGTGCTGTCTTATTACTATGAAGCGTCAACATAAAAAAGGATCATGCTTGTTCTGCTCCTTCATCCTCATCACATGCTCCTTTTCGTCTGTCTGAGTAAGCGGAGGAGGTGAGTTGGGTAAAAAATCTGAGATTTTGCACCATCCCAGCTCAGTTGTTGTCGTGGCGTGTATTTGCAAACATCAGAGCAGAGCCAACTCTGCCGACCCCGCACACTCCGCTCAAAGCACGCTACATTTATTGCGAATCCCTTTTTCTGTCTATCTCGAACGAGTAGGAAAAAGCAAGACGAACTTTAATCTCATATTGAACGACTCGAGACGCTTTGTCGATTTCTGTACTTTGAACTAGTGTAAACCTGAAAGATGATATTTAATTTTTTACCTTCTCTTAATTAAAAACAAGAGGTGGAGCGTAGAGCAAAAAAAACCCAAACTTTGACGGATTTACAGTCTCTGGAAGTTTACGTGTTCTCTAAACTTCTTCATCGTTGTTGCAAAAGTGTGAGGAAATACTTTCATGAAAAAGCGTGTGGGGTTTTGAACCTTTTTTTTCCAGCATGCAAAATATATAACGGACATGTGAGGTATACCAAAGTGACTAATTGGAGGAACTCCTCCAAACAGAAGGAGGCTCTACGGTTATCAGCGCAACCAGTGTGTCGTGGACGCTGACCCCTGTTCCAGTGTTGACGGTTGCTGTTCTGTTTGAGTGATGTCAACAAAGGATTTGTATATTGTGCCATCACAGTGCTGATAGCGTTGTTGAGTGTGCATGTGCGCCGACAACGTGTCTCATTGTCCCTTGGTGTACACGCATTATGGAGCGTGGATCGTTTTTGATTAATGGAGAAACAAATCATGTTGTTTGTGTGATGAAGGGAAAACCGCCCGCTGATCCCTCTTCCGTCATCAATTTGTCTTGTCATTCAAGCTGAACATGTAACACAGAGTCATAAAACTTCAGAGCACTGAAAGATTTTTTTTGTATGAAAATTCTATCTCCACTTTTCCTCACAGTACTTTTTTCTCCTTCTTTCTTCATTACCCAAACTTTTCAGAAGAAATATAGCGATAAAAGTGTATACAAGAAAGGTTATAAGTAGATCTTATAAATACAAAGTTATTCAGCAAGAAATTCCGTCGTCTCCAGTCCGTCTCGGAGGGAGTAAACAATAAACAATTTGAACAACTTATTTTCTCTTCGCTTTTCTAAATGAGAAATCCGTGTTTTCATGTTGTGAGTTTGAGTGTGACGAGAATAATACGAGTCTCGCTAAATACATAATATTCTATCGATACGATCGATCTCAATAGCTGAGATAAGGCATGGTGACGCTCCACGAGAGAGCGTGGAGAAATCTGTGATTTGACAACACTTGACTAACAGCCCTTTGTTTTTATCGTCAACTCATCTCATCTCACAGAGATCTTACGAAAGACGCTCAGCACATACACGTGGTGTGGGATGGAAAGTAGGGATGTAATGAAGAATGCTTCTCGTTCAAGTTTTTTTGCTCTCTTCAATCAATTCGCTTCCGCTTTCCAGTGAAGTGAGTCTTGCATCTTACACAACTCTTCTTCGTCAGTCTGTGCTGGTGTTGAGTTGTGAGAAAAGTTGAACGGGAGTCACTTCATGAGACAGTTTGGTGTAAAGGTGAACTGTAAAAAAAATCTGAGGAAGGAGAAAAATTAACCAGATATAAAGACACATACATATTTTTCTCCTGTCATTCTTGCATTCAGCCTTTACGCCTATCGATCTCTCTGTCACGAGCGTTGGATTAATTTGTAAATGTGACAGACAAGTGCGGAGTGAATCCGGCGTCATTGTGAAACCAGTTGAAAATATGATAATTACCAATTGAGCGCAACGGATTTATACGGGTGTGAGTAAGCTGCGGAATCTGACGTCGTACTATTGAGCCATTAATTTATTTGGTAAGACTCCCAGCGTCTTTTTTTCTTTCATTTCTTTTCCACGATTGACAATCGGAGGTAATGAGGAGTATCAGAGAAATGTGTAGAGATTAGCAGAAAAATGGCGGTAATTGTGTGTACAACGCGTTAAAGCTGCGTAATTGCACAATATGTGTCACGCTGCTGACTTCAGTGCTCTCTCCCGATATGTGTTCCATTTGTTGAGGTTTAGCTTCAAATCCTAAGACAGTCATAAAACTTAATTAACTCCGAGAGAAACCGCTCAAGGTGGACCCGTGACTCGTGGATGAGTATTGTCTCAAGAATTCTCATTTGTACAACGCCATAAATAACGGAGCCACTGCGAATGATCCTTGGAAGCTGTGAGGAAACGCAATCAAATGTAAAAGTAGAATAATTTTTGGGGCTCCACAAGCAAATAGAAAGAGCACACATATACGCGCATTTTATCCAACATTTTTTCTACACTTTTGTGCTCCCTGGCAGTAGGACAAATTCGTGAATCTCTCACTCTCTTAAGACTTTTTTTCAAGCATTTTTGAGTGAGCGAACATGCCACAAAATACTGAGTTTGCGACTAGCTGATTTGATTACTCAGTTCTCTCTCTGTCTCAGCCTTATTTTGCGAAAGCATCACGTTTCAATGTTTCGACGTTTCCTTGAGTTTCAGCTCTTTCCATGAAAGACGTGTAGTCAAAACTGGCACAACCGAATTATACACGGTAATACAAGCACGCTCCACAACAGCGTTGTCTTCTGTTTGCGTTTGTTTTTTGGGTGGGCTTTTCCGTCTCTGCTTGCAAAACTAACTTCTTCACAAGAACGTATCATTGACTCGGGTTGTTTTCATTTCACTTTGCCTCCGTTTCCTTTCGAGTGAAAAGGAAAACGGAAATTGGTTACTCAAAATCCGCTCAGCACACCAAACTGACGAGAGTCTGACGGACTTTCGCACAGGGAACAGGCGAAGCGTGTGTGCGTGCTCCCAAGAATATTGACTGGGGATAAGAGAAAGCTAAAAAAATTATTGCGCGTGTGTTTCTGTACTTTCATTATTTTCCTGTGGAATGCACATAAGCTGGAGGCTTCAACTTTGCTCGTTGTTGGCAAATAAAACAGCAACGGCATAGGAAAACTTCCGCCTCACATTTATCATCACTTCAATCAAACAAATCCTCTCAAGTCAGTAGCTGTGAAGGTATCCTGTTTTTTACACAATGAACCTATAAAACACAATGGCACAACGACATTTGAGTAGCGAAATAATACACAACTGCATTTTTTGTCTGCAAAGTTTTTTTGCAAAGTCCGCAAGAGATTTGAACTGGCATCGTATTATGCAATAATATCCCTCTCATATTCTACGAGTCAATCACTCAGAAAAAAACACAACTCAAAAGCTCTCTCTCTCACCTTCTCCGACATCTTTTCATCCTTTATCATTCTGTGTAATTACGCACCTTATGAGCTGTCATAATACAGCGTTCAGGGATTGCGTTGCAGAGAAACAAAAGTGAGAGAGTCATTACTACATTCGTCATTCTTGTGGCAGCACTTTTAATACGATAACATAAGCAATGATGAAATGGACGTGAGTCACAAGCGGAGAACAAAGTGGTAAAAGCCTCTCTTCAAGAATGTCCGGCTGTTCATCATAAAAAAACGAGGAGCATCGTTTTCTCAGTAGCTCTCTGGCATTGTTTGTTTTGTGAGTGATCATCATCTGGCTGTGTGAGAGCGTGTCTTCTGTAAAGTGACACTATCTGCACAGAGGAGACAATAAATTAATTGCAGCGTTACCAGAGAGAATGTCTGTCCTTCAGTGGGTGACAGGAAAGGACACGTTTTACAAGGGATTTTCTGCTAAATTTTTCTACAAAAATGTACACCTATAAAAAATTAATCCTTCCTCATTCTACATCTTACTCTGTGCCTGAGTCTGAGAGCTATTTGACGTATCACTTTTTGTGCACATGTGAGATAAGATACTTCCACATTTGCATATCATTCGCATGTGTTCTGTGCTATTATGGTGCTTGTGCGAGACTCCCAGGATGCTTTTAGACACTCATAAAAAACTCAGGGGGTTTGTAGTTTTTCCTGTGCATTATCAAATCAATTTGCAGTCCACGCGATTTTCTCCCCAGCCTCCATTTCACCAGTCCTTTTTGCGAGCTTTAAGAAGTTGGTGGAAATTGTGAGTAAAAAAATGACCTCTCACATCTTGAAACGTGCAAGTCCTAAATGAAACTCTCTTGTGCCTGAGTGCTTATTCCAAAATCTCATCTCTCATTATTGTGTTTGCACAATTGTCATAATAAAGAGAAAGAGAGAATAGGGAATCGTAAACCCCTTATCCAATCTCATCTTGAGCACTTGCTATTTTAAATATTGTTAAAAGTGTGAAAGACTTTTTATCAACTTAACAAGCTAGCAGGTAGAGGAGAAAAAAAAGTGATAAAACCTGTTAAAATCCTTGTCCATCTTGATGAACATGGGTTACACAATTTTCTCATCTCCCATTATAATTTATGATTGTACACAGAGAGGCGCGTACATGCATTATTAAGAGCTTCCATTATCTGAAAATATGGAACTTTATGAAACGTGAAACGAGTTTTCTTGTCTCTCTCCCTCATACCTTTCTGCACAACAAATTTTACATTAGGCAGAAAAAAACATCTAGAGACAGAGAAGATGAGAACAAGAAAATGTGCTCATCGTCTCTCAAGTTTGAATAGGATTTCTCATCGTTTTATGGCGAGTGGCCCTTGCTCTCTCATGCCACTGGCGGAATGTCTACTGGTCTTATATCAAGGATTCATTAAAGTTTGAGGCTAGACAGGAGCCAAAAGAGAGGGCACAAAAAAGAAGAAATTATATACAAATAATAGTCCTACTACCCCGTAGCTCTCTAATAACAGGATACATTTCTTCTCTACTCTCTTATCGAACAGCTATTCCATTGTCTGAGCACGCCATAATATTATTATCTTCATCGCAAACAACTAAACAAGCCAGTTTATTTGTCGTGTATTACTTTGTAATTAGTCAGCGGAGCAAATGAGTCTCCTCGGAGAGTGACGACGGGCTAGGCCAGAGGCGAGTCATGCCCTCAAACATTTCACGACTCACATCTAGCCACACACGTACTTATCAGTGTGCAAATGTTGACATCATCCAGTTTACCAAAGGGTCATGAAAATTGCACCTTTCTTTGTGGCAAGAAACGGCACACTACATTACACATATATTCTGTCAGCACAAGCCGGATCGAATTGGATTCAAGACTTTGCTCAAGAACTCAAGACGATCGCGGTGTTGCTTCTTGGTGAGCGTGGCAAATGGGATAAAGGAGTCACAGTCGTAAAACAGGGTTTGGAGCTTGGAAGACGAATTTAACTTTGCGAAATGACTTGGTTTGGGTGTGACGTGACGACAAGAGCACAACACACTCTGACAACCTTTCCCGACCATGTGCCACCGTCATTAATCTTGAGGAATGGAAGAATTACAGAGACAGGAATCCTCTCGTTGCGCTTACAGAGACACGACAGCGTCGTAAAAAAGAGTCCAAGCGCAGAGATGCAGATATTATAAATTGGCATTTAATCCTTGATGATAGTGAGATGAAGCTACTGGATGTTTGTGTGAATACATTATATTTTTTTTGTCGTGCACGAGATATTTTTTGTTTCGTTTGTCTTTGTGCTCCCGAAGTAAATGTGCTGGCATAGATTGTATTTATGCTAATTCAGATTTATTGCCACTGCGCTGCCACAAATGCAGTCGTGTTATCAATATAATTGCAAGTGATGGACCTTCTATGAATTCATATCTTCATTTTTTTTCGTGGAGCATTCATTGCGAAGAAAAACAGGGAATTAGTTAGGTACACATTGGTCTTGCTCAAGGCACAACGTGTTGAGCTTTTAAACTGAGACAATTGTTCCATGAAACAAAAAGTGTTGCGTGTTTCACCAAGGATGAAAGTACACTGGTCAGAAATGATTTTTTTTGCGAGCGCTATTTGCTCCAACACGTGATTCATTTCATGCTCGTGGTTTCGTTGTAGTCTCTCACTCACATCCACACAAGATTTGAGCGTGTTACATAATTTGACATGTGTTGCACTTGCTGATATTAATGACTTTGTTCGAATTGTTGCAGAGAGAAGTTTTGATTAAACGCAGCAATGGAGAAGCAGGCAAGAAAAAATCGCATGCGAAGTTAATGAGATGACGCGCGGTTGGTACTTCTCATGTAAATCTTTAAAGTGTTCAACAGCAGCCTTGCTAAATCTGAAAAATGAGCAGCGAAACAAAGATGTACTTTTGAATATTATACTGTGTCTTAACTCGTTATGATTTTTTGCAGCGATCAAATTATGAAGGGAGCGCGAGAGCGAGGATCGTTGTTAGTCGACAGCTCTCAAGTTGAAACTCACTCAAAAATCGTATAATATTTAGTAGATATTCAGAAGTGAACGGATTGTATGCATATAAAAACATCTGATTAACGTAATGAGGTCGAGATTGTATCAAGATGCTACTTCAGATTACAAATCCATTTTTTCTGGACTTTTTTTAAAAAAATGAATCGTTGAAAAGCTTCAAAGCTGAAACGGTCACGTCGGATGAATTCTAACACATATAGATGTGAATCAAGCAAAATTCAAGGCAAACATCATATAGCTCTTATTCAAATAGCCCTAATATCGACGTTAAAGATGTTTTGTGTCATTTATGTATCTCAATACATGTGGAAAATATGAGTCTCCTCAACAGCGTTTTGAATATAAGCATTTTTTTCTTGATCTAGCTTTGTTCCCTTCGTTAGCTGTGCTTCTGATTTTGTCCATTGTTACCTACCTCAACTTAACCCTGAAAATTCTAAGCCTGATTCCCCTCGTTTGTTTGCTGAGTCAACAGAGCGGCCGAAATTCGTGGCACATTATTGCAAAAAAAACGGCCGTTGAAGAGAAACCACACATTACGATTTTTATTTGCTTTTACGTAATGATGCGCGATCATATCCTATAATCATGCTGATCATCTATACCTTTGCTGCGCTTATGAAAACCACTTTTTGCACGCATTTCATTTCGTCAATTCATCCTCATCATCTGCATTATGATCCACGTAATATTGGTAAGGTACGTACTCAGGGCCTGGCCCCATTCAAAAAACAATTTACAGAGGCACAAGGTAGAGTCACCGGTAAGTCACACACAATCAACAATTATTGAAAATAGGAGAAAAAATTTTTTGGTACGAGTTTCTTGTTCGCTTTGTTACCGTAACATGGCATTTGGCTGGGAGGAGTGTCTCAATAATAATACTACTTGCACACATTTATATACAGCCGTCATATATTTATTTTTACGGTCTTTTGCAAAAAAAAACGTCGGAGAAGTAGGGCTGATTGAATACCTGTTTTTCTTCTATTTACATTCTCCGAGAGCTCTGGGATTGGCATATCACACAAGCTCCCCTCGTCACAAGAAAAGATATATATCGCAGCAAACATTCATCTGTAGTAGTTTAGCAAGTTTTACAACGTCAAATAAAAGGAAACTATGTGTGCACACACTTTAGTGTGAGCAAAAAGCTTCACACGAAGCTTTTACCTATACATCATTTTCCCGAGCTTGTGAATAACAAGTCGAGCTCCAGTTTTTTATATATTTTTTGTGTTATATTTATTGCTATATGCGCATACGCAAAAATTATTATGTGTACCTATGCAAACACACATTGTGTGATTTATTTATTTCTTTATGAGCGGCAACGGGAACTGAAGCGTTTTTTGTGTGCAAAAAAGAGGAAAAATGTGTAAAAGGGCAAGGCATAAGATTTGTGGTGGCTTTTTCCTAATAATTCAATTGAACTCTCTCTGTGTATTTATAAGCTCGCGTTGTTATCACCGAGATTTCCCTCTGTGTTTTATGGCAAAAAAAGAAAAGTATTTAGGGTAACCTGAAAACCCACAAGTAAAACTTTATTGATTGCCACATATTATTGCAGTGTGGGTAACTCGAGTTCAACCCACATCAAAGGATTTGTTGATCGAATACTAAAAAGAGAGAGAAGAAACAGACGAAGATTTTTTTGTCTCATTTGACGAGAAAGTAGCATCATAAAAAAGAAGGCGGAAAGGTGTGACCATGCATAATGGTTAATTGTGTGTACACTACGGTCTTTTATTATGTACCTCTTGCGAGCACGTTTTACTCGTTGAGTCAGTCGAATATGATCCTCACACGGAGAAGACACACACGGCATCTGCATAATCAGACTGAGTTGAGATGAAAATAGCGACTGTCATAAATCTTGCAATTTTCAAGGGAAAGGATAAACAAGATGCTTGTCTTCTTGACATCCATGTCGTGCTCTTTTAAGTAGTGGGCATGTCATCGATTACAGAGAATGGCTAAACAGTGAGAGAGATTGAGGTACGATACGAGTTGAGATTTTGAGAGTTGCATGCCCTCATCTCATAAAAACGTTGGCCGGTCTGTCCAAATACAAAGTACCCCAGACTGAGTGTGTTTACCATTCTATTACTGTACACCTTTGAATCATTTAGGCTCATTTTCCAAAAATAGTTGTAAATCCGAACGTGTCTATTACATTTACAAATGCAGAAGAAAAAGAAAAAAATGACTCGGGGAAGATTCACAGTCTCATCGTCAATTTGAGGCAGATTTTTTTTTGGGATGGTGCATCATTGACGAAGAAAAAAAGTTTTTCTCTCTTTGTGTTTGTATGCTGTGTATTCCTGCCCAGCAGGTAATTTGGGAGCAACTGTGTGCTGTGGGAGAGATAATTTTAGGTAGATTCTTAGCCTGACTCCTCTCTCTGGTGAGATTGCACTTGTCAAGTGAAAATAGTATTCAGTAGTAAAAGAAGATCACGGATACGAACAAAAACAAGCAAAGGTTACTTCGCTGCCGGCAACTATTCCATCTTTGGGTACCTCTTCGCTGTGCGCAGGTTACAGGTGAAGACACCATAAAAATGCATACGCTCAGCTCTGGCAATGACTCTTGTATTGAAATTTGAGATCGACAGAGACAACCGAGAAACTATTACATCTCGTCATTTGAATAAATAGACGGAACTGTCCATCATTTAACGTTTTTGCTTCGCGTAGTATTCACAATTTGCATGTGTAGAATCTCTCATTTTCTCTCGAACCAGGGCAAAGGTCAGCAGCCAACAGGGATTGAGATGAAAAAAAAAATCGTTTGTGGACGGAGCCGATAAGATATACGAGTCAATATACAAAACATTTTTGTTGCTCAAGACAGGGAAGATTAGTTACACTTTAATTGACACAGTGTGTGCACATATATTTTGCCTTTGGAACCGATTAAAGGGAGCAGCGTCGTAGAATATATAGCATGGTCTTTGAGCTGATGACATTGAGGATCTGTCAGTGTGTAAGGCTGTGGATGTCTTTTTGGTAGTCCAAGAGGAAAGCTAATTTGACAGGGAATAGCACACATATTTTTTTTCTCTCCTTGGTGTAAATGACCTCTTCCCCTTTGCGCTAGTACAGTCATTTTTTTGATGAGGATGACGAGAAGTATGATGATGATGACTTGAGAGTGTATCCTAGTTTACTTCAAGTGTTCGTAATTAGCATTTCCAAGTGGTGATTTTCTTTAATCCTTCCTCTCGACGAGTCAACTTGAGACCTGAGAGGAGAGGGCGATGACGATAATTGATACGCGAAGGAATCACACAAATTGACTCTTGTTTTGTAGGATTCAGCAGAGCTTTTCTACTAATATCCATGCATGTCTAGTTGAAACTAGAAACCGAAGGCTGACGCGGACGCCCTAAGAGAGAGATGTAATATGCAAAGATTAGTTAGAGAGAGATGAGCGAGGTGCTTTGGGTAACGGAAACTCTTACCAAAGTTCTCTCTCACTGTTTCTCCATTCTAACCGCCATTCAACGGGTTGTGAGTGTGGCTTGCACTTGGGAGAGAGACGTATCATTTGTATCGAAATTAATAAGGTTGTGAGAAAGAGAATGGGATCGTGTTCAACGAGGCAGTAGAGAATTTTGCCGTGATAAATATGCATTTCCAATTGTGATTTTGTACGTTGCACAAAATCGCGTGTATTGCATAATATTGACTGGCTAATAAACATAACAACGACAGAAAACTGTAACGCAGGCACGTCTCTTCTCTTTTACGCCTTTTTTACTCTCTTCTTTTCCTGTACAGATTTTTTCTGCTCCATGTTCGATGATTTTGAGAATGTTGGGATGACAATGGAATACACGAGCACAAACGTTCCCATTGTTGACTCAATATGGAGACTGTTTTCTGAGCATGAAGCATCTGGTGCGTTTCATCAAGGATTTCCGTACACGTTACTAGATTGCATTACAAGCTCATGGATTTTGTGCAATTGCGAGAGAGGTGACTAACACGACGAGAAAGGTGGAGGTGATGAATAAGTGTGCTCATAATATGGATTTATATAAAGCATGTAGATCACGTACAATACGGCGTGTTCACAATATAAAAAGTCATTTTGTGACTTTGCATACACAAAGCGATCATTAAATCTAACGCCATATCACCCACAAAAACCATGGATCCACAACTAAAATATTTACAGTCTGTACAAGCGCATTATTCAGTCACGTTGTGAAACTTGATGAAGAAAGTTGAGGATTGGAAATCATATTATTTTTTAAATATAAATATAAATTTTCACTCCCCACCAAGAGTGAATAGAGGAAGACAACGATTGTGGAAAATTTTACATAATCTCTCAACGTTTTCTATATTTGTGTTTGTGCTCTTATTGTTCCAGTTGGACAATATCCAGTCGTGCCTGGTGTTCCTCACAAACCTAGGTGTTTCACTTGAAGGCATCAACGCCCGTGACATTCGTGATGGCTATCTCAAGTCGATCCTAAGCCTCTTCTTCCAATTGTCACGGTACAAGCAGCAACAGAAGCAGCAAGATCGGGACAGGCATAGTAGTCAAAAGCAGCAGACAATCGGAGAGAGTAACGTCATCATGATGCATCAACAGCAACAACTACATCATCATCATCCCTCGAATTCTTCGGGAAGTGGGATGACGAAAACGTCGAACCTGGCCTCGACGTCGTTGGCCAAACACTCGCTGGAGTCTTCCAAGTAAGTCTTCAACGGAAACGTTGTTTCTATATATTCAAGTAAATTATCATAAAAAATGCTCACATATTACACCTACTAGAAGCTCAAGATCTGAATATTAGTGCGATTTGTGTATAGAGCGTAATGTGAAAGAGTTTGGAGGACCGCAGGAACAGATAAAAAGATTGGGAGGAAATTGATTGGAAAGGATGAAACTATTTTTTATTCAGCCAAAAAAAGAAGTTTTCTACTATATCCCATTAAAGATGGATAGGACAAAAGAAAATGTCAAGTTCAATCAAGAAAACTGTCTTTTCTCTGGCGAGCAAGTTTGTAATACGTATAGAAATGGGGCTCCACCCACCACACAATTCACAATGCCGCTCGGCGGTGGTGGCATGGCGGCACCGTTCCTTTTTCTTAAGTGGAGAAGGAAGACCTAATTGAAAATGAAGTTTATCCTTTATGAGAGCATGATTTGCAAGATTCCTTGTTTTTTTCTGAAATACTTGGGTCACCCAACGAGAGAGAGAGAGTTGGGCTAAGTGCTACAAGGAGAGAGAAACAAGCACTTCCATTCATGAACGTAATTGGAGTTGACTTGATGGCATCAAGTGTTTTTGACAAGTCATCATTACCGCAGAGAATCTCACTCGTACCTTCTGCATAAGCGAATATATGTGATGGAGGTACAGAAAAATCCTGGTATTAGTAGAGCGAGTCATCTCAACTCACGTCAAAACACACAAAGAGAGATTACAACAACCTCTCGCTTGTGATTTCAAGATCAAGCGTTTCCAGCTGTGTCAAAGGTTTAGACACACGCACGTGTTCAGAGGTCCTCACTGCTGGAGAGGCACAAGGAAATGTATTAAATGCCGAGTCAACTTGCGTGTTTTTATTTTCTGCAAAATAATCGCAGCGCTTCGATCATCTCAAATGGAAAGCGTATTGCAATGCATGCTTCGCGAGTTTGTGTACACCGTTGCTCATTATTTGCCAGATTTAGGACAAATTTTTAGCCATGATGAATTCAAAGCGCACTAGAGAGGAAAGGATTGTGTGGCACGGATCGTTATAGATCGTTATAGTATTATATTTGTTCGATAAACTTTTAGCTCAGCTCGACAAAGATCATTAACACATTTCCTTGAATTCATCATGATTTGTGTAACTACCTCGCAATTAGTGTGTGCCTCTCTATGGGCTCGTGTGTGCGCATACTTAAAAAAGGGACAAGAATTTTAACAACTTTTGACGGTTGTGTATTCGGAGTATGGCCTATAGAATATGCCGTCAATACACCTGACGAAGGTGCAGCCTTGTTGGGGTTGAGAGAGGGTGAGCGAAGGCAATTACACTTCCGTTCATTAGCTATCAAACATTTTTCAAGTGAGGAAATCATTAGCTGAACAAGTTTCCGTTTAAACTCCATTACAGCGGCTGGAGCTACGCACATTACACGGATTAATGTTGAAGGAGGATTGGGACGCTTTAGAAATACGCTTGATGTAACGATAATTAATCCAATGCTGATCTAATTTATGCGTAATATATGGAAATATTTGGTTAAACTTGGTGCTCACAAAAAGTACACAACTGTGAACCGTGACGTAGCTCAAATATAAGAACTGAATGCAATGCGTATATATTCATGTATGCATCACAAATCATGCAAGCAAACAGAGGTAGAATGAAGTTAGTTCTCAAGCTGAAAATGAAAATGACATCAGCGTCTCGCCGAAGGATTTTTAACGGCTCTCTTGCAAACAACAACGCAAACTGCAAACTAGCACTATGTCATACGATAGAGAGAGAATCTGGGAGAGGCAAAACAAGGAGTGAGGAACTGAGGTAGATTCTAAGAACTGGAAGAACATTAAACTGTGTGTGGTGCGGTGATGCATCAAAATGCTGCCGCAAATATGCCAAAAAGCATCTCTCTCCCTTCAGAGAGAATGAAAATAATGATGGAATCGAGAGTAGTTATTATATGACTACATTTTTCTTTCTGAATAATTGCGCGGTTGGAGGCTACGTTTTGGTTGAGGTGAATCATGAATACACCTTATGACATTCCACAGTGCGCATTGATTTTTTGAGAGTTGGAAGAATGACAATAAATGATTGGACTCAAAGCACGAGTTGGAGATGCACCAAAAGAGAGAAAAATAAACTGTATTTATATTTATAAGTACATACACGCACTGATCACCAACTTAACTACTAGCTGAACAATCAAAATCTCTTATTTAAATCGATACATGGGTGGATTGATTCATAATTCATAATATTTTAGTGAATCAGGCGTAGCAATGATGGCCTTTTGACAAGTTTATTTCTTCTTTGGTGGCGGTTGCTGGAACGAAGAGTAGCCTTTTCCGAGAGAAAAATAGCGGCGTTCTCGCCCCAAAGTTTCGGAATGAGAAGATGTCGGCAGTTGGAAATCCTCCATTGCTTCAGCGTCTGCCTGATCAAGTCCAACATCGTTGGTCACGAAGCTTTGAGGGCTGCGGCTTCTACGCCGTTTTCGGGGTGATTGGATCGGATTGTCAGAAGTGTTGATTTCCGTTGGAGCAGCAACCGCGTTAGGTTGAAGTGTTGAAGATGGTTGAACTGAGTGAGAGGGCCCTCCCACAACTGGGACGTCTTCGGTTTCGGAGGAAGTTTGACGTGACCTAACAGCAGTTTCAGCAGTGTTGGGTAGATAAATGATGAGATCTCCGGTGGAATGTAGCTTTCCAAAGATGTGATTAGTTCCTCTCAGTCGTTTGGAATAGGAGTCGATGATTTTCTGCTGTCCCGCGGCGAACGGCTCGTTGAATACGAGTCGATGCATTGTAGCAGTAGCTGTAAAAATGCTAAAAATTATATGTATGTGAATTACAAAATGTCAATCATTAAACAATATTAGCGAAATTCAAATATACAAAGGACAAAATTTCTCACCTACATACAAGAGTTACTCCGGTGTTAGTATCTTGAACTTCTCTAAGTCTTGAACAGATTGACTCCAATAAACTCTAATTAATAATGAGTAGACCTGCAAAATGGTTGTCCAAATTCAAAGTTACTGTTAATTGTGTAGTATCAAGACCTTGGCAATTTGTTGCCCAGAGCTGTCCGTTGTGAGACTGTGATGTATTCTGAAAACTGAGGTCAGTCAACAAATAAACAAAAATTCTGAGAAAATTCGTACCTTTGTAGCCGCTTGAGTGGAAATGTGTTCTCCGATAGTTTCTAATTGACATTCACACAGTACCTTTGTAATGTCTGCAGTGTTCGCAAAACGTCTGCAGGTCTACTTAATTATTAACTCCACTCCGCCGTTGTTTTTAAGTTATTATGTGAGGCTAGAAAGAAGGCTGCGGATTATGTAATTGAAGTAAAATTTGCATAATACGGAGCAATTTTTGATTACTTGATATTTTCACAATACATTTGCATTGGTCACACTGAAAAACTTTATGCAATTTTTTTCAACGCGTCTTCGACGTCCCACGAACAACACCCTTTTCCACACACTTGTTAGCCCTGTGTTTTGCTAGCGGATGTGTACGAAACAACTGGTGGCCTGCCATCTGCGCTAGCGTAGACTTCACTACGCTCCTTTGAAGGGTGCTGAGCTCCACCGTCTTTGTTCAACCCGTTCAGCCGAGTTGCACGCATCCCTGCAAGGTGGCTCTCTTGACTTGTGAATAGGCCAAGTAGGCGAATTGGTTCTGTGAGCCTCACTTCATAGCTACTGCATATCTGCTTACAGGGCTGCGGCGTATGAACATGCTTTTTAGAATGGGAAAAATAGTGGTGGGGGGCCTTTTCGTCGTCTCCAATTTTTATTTTTAAATATTCGATGAGGATTAACCGTCAGATAAGCAGAAGATGGAGAGTATTCGATAAGTTTTTAGTTTTCAAACAGATTGTCAACATTAGTTCCGACGCATTTAAGTAATGTAAAAATGATTACTTCATGTGTACCTACCACGATAATTTTCAGAATGGTAAAAGTACGCCCGAAGACTAATTGCATTTAAATTTTAGGAACTGTCAAAACCAAATTAATAGTTGACACATAAGTATTACCATTTTCTGTATTAGTGCACGCATTGTATATGTACTGTTGCACTTTTCAAGGGATTACTGCGAGACGAGTATAAGTGCAAACATTGATGCAACGATTTCGTATGTGTAATCCCAAAACTGTGACATGAACTTGAGGAGCAGTCACTCTCTCACATTGATAAACAAAGTGAGCACCACGGCGAGCGACCAGATATTGATTTTTCGCCCGGTTTCCCTTTTGCCCTCTCGATCTTTCTCTGCACACGCACTCACACGCACAAAATGCATATTTATAAGTGGAGCAGTGAATGAAGCCAAAATGCTCATAATCCTGTTACTTCATGCACCAACATTTGTTAGAAAAGTTTAGAAATCCATACACCACGAGTGGACATCCTTATCAACACATACTCGTAACAGCGAGAATGTTGCTCTTACAACGTATTCAATTTATCCGGATGCCTTAGAAAGACCCGAATTCTCAATTTTTTTGAGTTTCGGTGGTGGGAGTGAATCTCTGCAGACCAGTTAAGTGTCGACAGTTGTGGTACACAGAGAGACCGATGGATATATGAATTTCTCTCCTGATTGCCAATATGAGTGACAGATACACTCGGAAAACCAGCGGGATGTAGTTTCTCGTGGCGTAGTAATATGCGACGAGTCCAGCCAAACTCAGCCGTTTTGTCACAGGTTTTGGCCATCGTAATAAATAATATATCTCAGTGGGAGCAATATATCTTGTGTACATGCTATAACACACATTTTGCCTACGTTTGGTGCGTTATTACGATTAGGAAACTATCTACTAGCAGCAGCATTGTGGAGCGTGTAGAGTTGTCCATCACCCGTTTTCACTGTGCTCGTCGGTGCATTAACGATTTTGTATTGGATGATGAAAATACGAGAATAAACCGTACCCTCATTGAACAACATGGTGTTCAAGTGAGCAGATGGGGACATGGAGTTTCGTTTTTTCGTGAGGAAAGCGAAAACCTCTCTCTCTCTCTTTAAAATGTGTGTACGCACGCATTACGCAGGCGAGGGGAGTAGGACAGATTATGAAATGAAAAGTGAACGGGAAAAATCCCATAACCGATCACACACACACATGCACTTAAATGATATCCTATTCCAGACTCGTATATTGTAATACGTCATTATGAGTGAAGCATATTACTATATGACTGCACGCATGAATACAAGAGAGAAAACTCTGTTTTTACATGACTCTTTTGGTCATGAAAAAAAAAGTTGACTAAATACAGTATTTTTTTGGTTGGAAGGGCTCATGAGTTTTTTGTTCGGAGTTGTACGCGACCAAAAATAAAGGAGAAAAATGTGTGCTAGCAGGCCACCACCAATGCTCGTTACTGAACTACATTGTTCCTTAAATAGGAACGAGGAAAATAAGAAAGCAATAAAAATATTGTGCTTTTTATCTGTAATTCAGCGGGACGTGGTGTGTGCGTCTATGTGCGTGCGTGTGTTGTGGCATATGTGTGCATTGTAGACAAATCAATGGGAAACATGCATAAAATCCATGAAACGCACACGATGCACCACAGTTCTCTCTCTCTCTCTCTGGATGTGAAAACAGTAATAAAAATGTGCACTTGGGTTACTTTGTTGATGTTGCAGTCAGGCTCTACATGCAACGATGAAGCGTCTTCGTCATGTGTGTAATGTAATACAACGTAAATAGCTGAAACTGCTGACTTTCAGGAGAGAAAGAGAGATGTTGTCTCTAAACAGAGAAATATACTTGCTCTCGTCACGTCAGTCTCATTTAGCCTGTCTGACAGTTTGGTTGGGTGATCCCTTGCCGGAGTACAGTTCTGTGTAGTTCATATACGCAGACACATTTAAGTTACAACTCCCGTCAACATATTCTAATTTAATTGTGAGCATTTTGTGATATGTGATTTGCGTTAACGAGTTTCAAACACAATTTTATCGTCATGCGTCTAGTATCGTGTTCAGTGTTGTGTATTGGAGTGGACGCTAATTGGTAAATGATTTCGAAATTCATAGATTGCCTGGACCTCATAGCAAGCCTCACACGAGTATCCCGCTACCTTCGAGCAATAGTGTTGTGGGGAACTCGGTTGTGAATCTTGGACCATCAACTTCGTCCTCCTCATCGTCGTCAACATCGCACGGGGTGCAGCAACATCATCATCACAGTTTTCCTCAACACAATAACTTCATCTCAGGAGGAAGTGCGCATCATGGGATACCTGCGAAAAAGACTGGGGGAGACAAGGCGAAGTGCGTAATTGGAAGTGGCAACAATGGTGGACATCCGTACAACTCGAGTGGTAAGGATAGATACACACTGCTCATTGTCAGTTTCTCATGTAGTCACAGAACTCATAGCACACGTAATGTATTCACCATAAAAATTTTCGAATCATTCAAAACCTGTCAAACGTTGGATCTCAGAATACGCAATTAGCACTTTTCCGGAGGACATTGGGTTGTAGGGTGTTTATGCATGCTTGGAGTCGATAAGTGAACACATTTCCCACAATTAGAAACGTTCTCCTACACAATTTATTACATTCATGCATGCCTCTCGTTTTTCTGTCGGATTGTTATTCCTCAACATTATCATAATCGCTTGACGTCAAGTCAAATAGAGAATCCACTCAAAACAAAATCATGTAAATATGCATACGAATAAATGGAGGAACGTAGAGAGTGCAGTTTTAGATTATCGATGATGGAATAATCCTCCCTCAAGCTTTTGCTTTGTTTCAAACGATTTGCTCTCTCTCTCATTTTCACTTTTTGACATGTAAAACAAACATTGAGAAAATGCTCACCTCACTTTGAAAGGTTGTGTGCTACACTCATGTCTAATAATATGTAAAAACTGAGGATAAATGTAATGCAAGACTAGAGGATTTGTTCTGAGTTTTCTCCATTTCATTTGCATAACGCGTACTAATATAATGTAAGAGGGATAAGTACATTTCTGAATGTATTCCAGAACAAAATATAATGCTGACATTGGCAACATTTTCTCTACTTCAACAACTCCATGCACATGCACCCTTTTAAAGGAGTCATTCAGATTTAATAGAAATCTGTCAAGTTTGCTTTTCCGCATGATTAACACTGTTGAGAATATACACGTATTTTTGCTCGAGTTGGAAAACGTAACATTTTTCCCATTCTTGAAAACTATAAGCGAGAGACTTCAAAATCTTAATATGAGCCACTTACTTTGGAATATTGTGTACTCAACTGTTGAGGAAAAGAGAATTGAGCAATTTTTTTAAAAGCGAAAAATCTCCTGTATGAAAACCCTCTCCTGCACTTATCAATCAGATAAGGAAGACGAGAAACACTAAAAGGAGCCATGTATAATGCAGAGAGACCGACTCCAAGAAATAACTATGTTCTCCATATCAATATTATATTCTCTTTTATCTCCTTTTGCTGTGGTAATGTAATCGTAGGCATTGTGTACGCCTATAATACATTCCATATTTCATAAAAGATAAAGTGGCTTCTCTCACCGCATGAGAGAGATGTGATGAGGGAGTGTATATGGAGTAGAGCATAAGTGCATAAATGTATCAAGTGTCATCATCTCTGTAACAGGGGGAGACGGCAAAGGAAACAGAAGGCGAAGAAAAGGGAGAAGAAAAAGTCTCACCAAAAGGAGGAAGCAATAGACATGTACTTAAGACGGAAAGAAAACGAAAATGTAGCGGTGCGCGTATCCTAGATTTCGGGGTTCAGACCTCTTTTTTATCTTGCCTCGCAATTGACAAGGATGTAATGGCCGCATACATAAGATTGGGCAATAGTCATAATAATAGTGTGAGCAATGCATAGAAAACGGGAAAAACACTACTAATGTTCTGCTCGCTCGTACAAGAATGATACATTTTTTTCTGGCTGTAGAGGTTGAAAAACTCGAAACCCTCCGAAGAAAACAAGAGAATAAACAAGATAAAGCACGGACTCTTGAAAGTGAGTGTGCAATTTGATAGGAGAAAATGGGAGGAAAATGACTAGCTCTGAACGAGAATATGGGAGAATATTCTCTGCCTCCCTTCGAAGGCAGCTAAGGGGCAAACTGGTGTCATCAAAGCGTGATAAGTGCATCTCCGCCGACTTTTATGAAGTGTCACACAAGGCGAAGGAATGCGTATGAAATGGATGACAAAAATATGATTGTGGGAGGAAGAATAATGTGATGATGAAGATAATTTCTGCTTTGATAATCACTCATGACATTTTTTGTTCGCAGTGACATATCATGCATAACAACACAAGAGTTCGTGTTGAGGCATGACAATTACTGATTATTGTCACAGAGAGAATAATCATGATGATGGGGTAAAGAAGGCTTTGTTGCAAAAAAGTGCGTAATGTTGCGCGTCATTTTATGGATAAAAAGAGATTGAAAGAAGTTAATTTGGTATTGTGTCGTCGTCGACGAGTTGCGAGTACTATTTAAGTAAATTCTCTCTCTGGTTCTACTCCTACTCAACGCAAGTTGAGACACACAGGAAGCCAGTTGAGTTCAAACAATTTGGTTGTGTTGAAAGCAGAAGAGGCAAATGTTGGTTGCAGCAACAAAGTGGAATCTCTCTCTGAACAAGGAAAGATTTCCTTTGAACACCACACAATAACAAAATAACACACGGCTCATAAATTGTCGAGTGAGTTGCAATAATGTGTATCT
The DNA here is from genome assembly GCA_027743745.1 of Alloscopus bannaensis. Taxonomy (NCBI): domain Eukaryota; kingdom Metazoa; phylum Arthropoda; class Collembola; order Entomobryomorpha; family Entomobryidae; genus Alloscopus; species Alloscopus bannaensis. Next base: position 8,837 of record JAHZMW010004222.1, on the reverse strand, counting down.
CTCTGCAAAATGCAGGGTGAGGACGAAGGAAACCCTCTGATACAATACTCATCTTGTGAAGTAAGGTTGAACACATTTTCCTCAGAGCAAGCAACTCTTTGTGTGTTCTCATGATGTCGGTTCACAAGTGTTGAAGAATTGTTGTTCTCATAGGAGCAAACTGTTGTGAAAACCGAGAGAGAAGTTAAATGGCAAATTCATTACGTTGTGAGAGAATAGCGTCGCGTAGTTACTAGCAGTTTGGAAGTCTTTTTTAAAAGAAAACTAACCTTTAATTTATCAGACAACAGAGAGAGAGAGGGGGGGGAAGGTTTGCATTCAGGTGACTCTCAGAATTATGATACCACTTGAGAAACAATATTGGAGTGAATTTTCAACTCACTTTTATTACCATCACAGAGTTTCCACTCTTACTTTCCACCCAGAGAAGTGCATTAATGCAGTTCAGCTTGCATCTCGGTATCCCATCGTCGGCTCGGCGAGAGTGCAACAGGAAATATTGAAAGGCGAGAGAGCGAATAGGCAGGAAGGAAAGATGCATTTTCTCTTCTTCGTATTAGATTAGGAGAAGGGAGGAATGAGACGCTGTAGTGGTTTCGCTTCAGCATTGAACTTTTGGACGATGATGATGATGATGACAATATCACTTCCCTTAAATCTTATTTTAAAAACCCAATTACTTTTCCTTCCTTTGTCTTTGTCGAGTGCACTACATTCAAAGTTGGAAGGAGAAGTAGCTGAAAGTATAACGACGACGATATTTTACAGTTATGACTCTCTCTTTCTCGCCTTTCATGTAAGCGCAATATCAAGTTGATCGTGTCATTTGAACTTTGGATATTTAATCTATTTTTAATTATCATCATTCCTTCAAAACGGGTTGTTTATGTAAATTTATTTATTGTACTAAATATGACACTCGTTGAGAGGCACGGCTCTCACTTTCGTTTCGGAGGTTTCTCCTTTCCAGAAACCTGAGCGTAATTCTTTCATCCTGGAAATGCTCATATTTATTGGAGTCATAACCATTATGAATATAAAACTCTTCATTTCCCTTTGGCAGTGGACAAATTTTCTCGTCAGTTGGCTTCTTCCCTTCCTCTTGTACACACAATGCTGGACATTTCAGAGGTTTACGGAATTAATGCTAAGCTTGGAAATTAGATTAGATTCATTGTCACTACCGCGAGTTGCATTCTCCAGCATCTGTTTTATGTCCAAACTTCTCTCTCTCTCTCTCTTCGGATGTACTAGTAAATGCAGTGTTGCGTAAAATAGGGGATTTATTCGATTCACTTTCACTTCGCCTCATTGCCTTCTCTCCAAGTCGAGTGTATCTTGTCGAAATCTCTGCTCTTCCAGAGAGACTTGTCCTTTTGACAAGTCGCACAAGGCAACACTTAACTCGACGATGTGTACGTACATATATCTAATTCAATCATACGCACTAGGAAAAAGAAAACCCAGTGCCAACATATGTTTCCGCATTAATCAGCGGGAAATGCGTTGAATTTCCGTTCATGTTCAAAAGGAAGACATACACACACGCATTGGATACGCACCACCGTTTGTCTTCCTTCTCGCACGCGTAGATTCGCAAAATGTTTTGTCACTTTGATGCCCTTTGCAGAGGAAAAGACAAAAGGGATGGGATGATGTGAGAGTATCAACGCCGAGCGCAGACTTCATCCCTTTCCATTTAGTGGGGATTGGTAAAGCGATTTCTTTTTCTCTGAACACTGAATGAAAATTCCATTTCCTTTTTCTCTCTCTTCTTCACTAGATTATCACATCCTTTCTTTTGATTTCTCTCTTCTGAGCTCGTATACGTTGGAGTGGAATTAAATCATGGAGCGGCGTTTCCTTGTCGAAACTAGAAAAAATGTGTGTGCAGAGAGAGTGTGTGTGGTAATGTAGCTAGACGCACTTTGTTGATTTACTCCGATGATGAAACCTTGCAACTCTTTTCCATTTATTTGCTCAATCTCAAAGTCAAGGCAGACCTCCCCTTCAATCAGTTTGAGGAGAGGTCGTGATTCAAGAGTCGAGATTTTTCAGTGGCAGACTGCGAGACTTGTACTGAGAAGTGATAAAATAAAGTGGAAGGGATTCTACATTTTGTTGCGAGTAATGTGAAAAGGCATAAAGTCTGAAATATCTGCAGAAAAAACGCTTTTACGTTTGCTAGCCCTTTGACTCGAAAACTTTTAAAAATGACTGAACGCAAGTTAATTTAATTATTTTGCGTCAAAGTGAAGTAATTTAGCTTTTAGACAGTGAAAGAGTACATTAAATTTTTCTTTTTGGTGCTGATGTACTAAGTCATCGTGTCCAAGGTTTTTATGTGCATGAGTTCTCTTTTTAAGCTGGCTAACAAAATTAGCCAGCACTTTTGACGGAAAACGCTTTTCTGCTTAGTTTTTAACAATTTAACTTGGGCATCTCTGTACAACAGTACATTGCCCTTCTTAATTTTGATTCAAGTGCTTTTCTGGATTTCCGAATCACACCAGGATATTACTATGTTGTTGCAAATTCTTTATTGCTTTAGAAGAGTACAATATTCGAAGACAAATGTTGCAAAATGAAGCTGCGACGAGAGTGAACAATAACAAATTTATGGCCACTCTTCCGGAGTATTTTTTCAAACTCGCGTCTCCTTTGCTTTTTCCATATCCCAGTTCATCTATACAGATGTAGAAATTGGGAAGCAATTTATGAACTGATAGACGACACTCATATTATTTATATATCCGCATGCTTATATGAAATTTTGTTTTTTCTTAACTGTTTTACCCAGTTTATTTTTAAGCTGATGTTGCTCTCGTTTTCTCCTCTGAAAGAGAATTTTGAAATGGAGAAAGTGTGAATCCACTTTTCGCTCCTACGTTATTTTTTTCATTAAAAAGAACAACATAAAATACGTATTCCCTGCATCCTCCCTTATCTTTTTCTGCACGCACCAAATAACATATCAGTTCTGCTGCAGCAAGAAAAAGTCGTATCAAACTACGACAATGCCTGAGAAACGATTCACTCGAGAAAAGGAAAAAACCCGGATATACATATTGACGCATTATTTCGAACGCTGCATAACATTTTTTGTGTCTCGTTTCTCTATTCACATCGAGAGAGAAGAATAAAGAAGAAAAACGCAGAAAGCGATGCAGACTTGAGCAATAAAAACTATTGGAACATCCAATACATATTAGATATTCACGCATATACACTCATTCATGCATTGTATGGGAAGCGTGAAGAAGCATAAGCCATGAAAAGTGACAATGGACTGAAAAAGACAGAGATAGAAAAAAAGACGCATGTCGCCAAAAGGGCAAAACTCTCTCGGAGTCAATGTAACCCTGTTCAGCGGTGATGTAGAGGAAAAGTCAAACCTAAATAGACTTGTTGTAGTTATTTTCTAGCTGATTTACATACGTACATATTATGAATGTACGAGGGAAAGCAGGGAGCTTCTCTCTCATTCTCACTTTCTTCAAGTTCAAGTTTGCAACTTGTCCACGACGAGATGAGAACGGTGCTGGAAACTCAGCATGCAAGAGCGTAAAATGCCAACTGCAACGGGGTATGAATTGGAATGTGTGTAATGTATTGACTGTGTGCCGGCTGAGTTTCGAGCAAGTTACCCGGGAGTTCCTCACTTCTTTATGCCCGAATGGTGGAGGAGTACGGACACACGCAGGAAAACGCATGTTATGCATGGATTCATGTAGAACCTATCTTTCTCCCACTCACGCTCTCACCCTCTCCGGTTTTTTAGCATATAAGATGATTCGTGAGTTGAGAAGCCGGGCTCAAACCGTTTTTGGTTTTCGTCGCGGCCTGAGAACTGAGTGTTAGTGGAGCCAGGCTGTCAGTGGTTTGGAGAGTTGTGCTATTATATGCGTGTGGCGAGCGAGTGAGTGTGTGCGTAGATTAAGATTTTACACGCGTTCTTTATCGTTGCCATCACGGTTTTGTGATACAATCGGACACGCACGAATATTACAGCTTGGCCCTACTTGATCACCTAATATACGAGGAAGAAAGACATAAAACGGCACAAACCGTTTGAATTTGAAAGGTATGAAGCTTGTGGAGGTGCCTACCTGTGTGCTTGTTGACTATATTTTGTCATCAATTAAATGCGTGTAGACTTTAAGTTTTCTCCCTGTGTGTGTTTGAGTGAGTCTGATAAAAATCTCCAATTTGTTGTGACGTTTTTTCCTCTCCGTTTCTTTTGTTTGAGAATTGTGTTGGAAAGTGAGCACTCAAAAATGCATTTGGAAAGTGACAAGTCACTTTGTTTCCCAAAAGTTTCCAACTCGTTCCACAGTGCAAGCGGCCAGTTTTACAAAAGGAGGAGAGGTGTGCGTTTTTTCTATGTGGAAATAATGACTGTGTTTGTTCTTGTGCAAGAGGGCAACTCTGACTCTTGGAGACTCTGAAAGAAATGACTCTGTTTGTTTTCAAGTTTTCTAAGGAGAGGCTGCGAGAACTAAACTCTGACAAAGTGTGCACGGGCATGCACAAACTCTTGCTTACTTGAGAGGAAGGCAAATAAATGTTTCAAAATAATTTTGATACTTGAATAAAATTTAGATGTCGAGTCGAATTAAAAATATGTCTGCGTCTCCCTCTTGATATATACAAATAAGGAGGCATATAATGTGAGGATATTTTATGTTTAGTTGTCGAGTCATAAAAACAACTTTTTTCATGTGGAGACTTGGTTTGTGCTGGGAATCTGAACAGACTCCTCTGGAGTGGGTACATACTATGCCTATATTTTTTACGCGTCATGCCGGTGTGTGTATGAATTCATGAGCTGAACACACGCACAAACCAATTGACAATAGAGAGAGAGAGAGAGCGAATATAAAAAGAGTAATGGTCGCGTGTCTTGTCCAATTGTGGTGAAAGTTATTCACTGAAAATTCACTTTTAACACTCTTCCCAATTCCCTCTCTCTCTTTTCAGGAGTAAGGTCTCTTTCACTCTGGTTTGAGTGTGTTCCCTCATCAACCAAAATGTCAAATTCATCAGTTGCGGTTATTCTTCGGCGGAGCAGTTAGCTTCAACTTTTATGAGAATAATGATTTTGAGCGTGACTATCATTTCGTTAAGATTCTCCCCCATTTAAATTTTCTGAAAAACATTTTTTATAGTTTATATACCCCTGAAGTACACATGTATGTGTGTAAGTGTGTATATCGTGGGTATGTGAAGCAACACTTTCACTCTGTTTTTTTTCATGTCCTTGCGTAGTAGTATGTGTATTTGTGGGAATCTAATCTGAGATTAGATGTATCTTCTCTGCTCATCTCTTGCAATCCTTCCCTTTGTGATGGTAACTTTTAATGTTCTTCGCTTTCATTTCTTCGTCGTCATCGTGCGTACGTATAGCATCGTCATACTGTGCTTTTTGCCGTTGCACATAAAAAGTGTATAAGAATTGTAATCACACTCGAAACTTGTATTTTTTCGCTCTTCTCTCCCTATTTTTCTCGTTACGCAAAACGACCTTCTTTTTTCTTCGTCTTTCCTTTTCTCTCCACACGTTCCAGAGCTTGATTACGTTTAAAGCCGGAGTTGATCCCGTTTCTTTTTGGGAACAATTGAAAAGGGGGATGAAGAGGGAGAGAGAAAAAACAGGAGAGTTTTGAGGAAACGTGGACTTGATGGAAGGAAAAGCAACTATTTTTGAAATCGTACAAGCAATCTTGTACGTCATGAAAAAAATTCTTACAAGACGTACGTACGTATATGTACATAAAATTGTTGTGTGTCTCTGTGCCTTATGATCCGACAGAACATTACACGTAACTTTGCTCATACCTTTGTAGATCTCTCTGTAGATGGTAAGCTTGATGGATATTATGTCACTCGAACACAGTAATCATTCTGAGAAACTTGCCCTCCCCCCGTTACGTGATAAATGAGACATTTTCAACCAGGTTCATGTTTTCAAGGAGAGAGAGAGATGACTGAACTCTTGGAAGAACGCACATTTTACGATTTTTTTTCTTCTTCGTCTTTTTTCTTAAAGCCACACTCCTCTGTGAATGATGACGGAGATGTATGAAGACGGAGAAAAGTTGAAGGAAAAAGGGTCAATGGTTGCCAATATGGATTTAGCGGATTATCGTTGCTCCGCATGCAATTCTAACAATCCCCAGCGTGTTACAACCTTGACGGCTTCTATACTGTTTGTGTGGAATGTTGGGGAGTAGTACAGATTTTTTATGCACGTAGCAACGATTGGTTATATAATATATGCCAAGGGTTGTCAGCGTACTATTTTCTCCGAGAAGTACTTGAAAGCACATTATGATAACGAATGAAATGTGACAAAGGGGAATTAAATAACTGACAAGTTTCTGCGTGAAACGATTATTACGAATATTAGAAGAAAATGAGAGCAGCTAATAGGCGAGTCCGGGCGAGTACATATTTCACACTGGAAGTACACGTACTGCTCCGCTGCCTTGCTTCACAGGGCGACGCCAAGTCAAACGAGGCGAAGTTGAGTGAGCGGCTTCACAACTTGAAATGAGACAAAGACTTGTGCACTTTCTCAAGCTCAGTTTGTTGTCCACCAGAAAAAAAGCGAGTTGCTTGCTCTCTCTTTCTATTTTCTCTTAAAAACTAGGCGACACAATACTCAGCATGAATAGTGTTCGGTTCTATAGGAGAAAAGGAGAAAATTAAAAGTCTTAATTCTACATTAATCTTATCGCATTGAACAAGCCAGACAGTTTATTAGTTTCAAATGAAAAAACTGTGAGAGAGGAAAGCAACGAGTCTACAAACCCCTTTTCCTTCTGCCACACAACGTATTTCTATTTACGGTTGTTCATAATAATATTCAGATTGCATACTGTTTTCCTACTTTCACTTTTACATTATGTTCATCATCTCATGCATAGTGAACTACCTCTCGCACTTTTCCTTTTCTTTGCGATTAATTACTCGAAAGGATCAAAAGAAAGGGGGTTTGAAACCGTGGCATTTTTCTCAATGAATGAGAAGTTGACATTTTCACGTTTGCAGGAGGATATGGAGAGAGAGAGAGAGAGACTAGTTGAATGAGGTGCTGGACACGAACACACATACAATACTGGACACAAGTTATACTGAACTACGTGTGCACACTCGGCGAACTGAATGCTCTGGATTTATGCGTTCCTCAGGAATCCAAGCATGTCGAGTTTTAATGCGTACCAAAGATATTCTGTCAGATATCCTTACACAACTCATTAAACAAAGTGCTCCGTCTTTGCACAAAAAATACGTACTTTGTAGTTACGGAGAGAAAAAGTTGTAGCTGTGCCGAGTCTCTTTAAACGTGGAGAATGTAATAGTAATAAAATCATAGTCTTGACTGAGACCAGAAAAAATCAAAAGCGTCCACATTCACTGTGTGAGTTTTCAGCCTGTGAGCTTCGCCTTACGACAAGAAACAGGGGACCGGAAATATAGTCGACTATTTTTGCCACAATGTTTTGCATGAGACTATTCTCTGGAAGTAGTTCCAGCTCCAGCAGCACCACTACCTCTGGTGTTGTTGGCACGAGTTCGGGTAATAACTCCCGAAACTGCTCATCCTCGAAACCGATTCGAAGTGAAAGTTGGGAAGAGACTTGGGGTAAGTTACAAAGAGAAAAAAACAATTTTATCATCTATATGCATATGTGCTAACATGCATACATACTACTTTAGATAAATAAACCATTGGCGGTGGTAATATGCTAGAAAAAAATGCAATAATATCAAATATCATGTCTATTCATTTTCGGATGAATTTTTTCTCCACCATTGCTGCTCTACTCTCTTTTTGCTGTGCTTGACACTGGGAAATCGTTGCCAAAAATTTCTCAACATAAAAATTGTATTTCAATCTTTCTCAACACGATAGAGCAAGTGTGCTACAAGATAACCTTTTGCGTTTTTGTCTGTTTGGTGGGTTACAAAAGATTCTACGAATGATAGGAAAGAAATGCAGACGCAGGAGTCGACGGTTAAAAGAGTGTGTTTTTCTTACAATCATTTTGTGGTTGAGATAAAACGGTTCGTATGAAAAGGATCAGTAGAACAGATGATGATGATAGTAAAGTTGAAGGAGGCATGTATAAAAAATGGTCTACTCTTAGGAGAATGCCTGGTCTACATCAAGAAAAGATTTCAGGGTTGGATTGACGGTCAATTTTTTGTACTCTTCTCAAAAGTCTATCTCGCCCTTCGTTTTGATAATGTAGGACAAGAAGGTAATATGGAGTTGACACTGACGAATTTCAAGATTTCCAAATCACTCCACTTTTTGAGTGGCTCTCCGCGTGGGTGGACATGGTGTGGTCGACAGACAACCTAAGCCGTCAATCATCGTTCGTCGCCTTTGTATTCAAAGTATGGATTACATATCCGTTGCGTAAACACGAGTAATATTAGTAGTCATTTTGTTTCTTGACAGTTGATACGAATTGCGGTTGTCAATCACGTTGGGCTACGTACTTATTTACAGTTTGATACAAACGTTCCTTGTACCTTACTGAGAAACTGTTAATAATGGATTATTCGACCTTAGAGAGATTATCTACAAAGCGAATCTAGAGATTCCACGCCAATCGAGTGCACTGCTCCTTCCTTGCAACTCATATATGAATGCATAAGTTTGTCAAAATCCGTAGAAAAATGGATTGAAAGGATAAATACTGAAATTACCGAGAGTTATAAGTAGTAGTAATGGCAGTGTTCCGAAACGTTCCGAAACGAATAGAAACGTTCCGTTCCAAGGAAAAGTGTTCCAGTGGAACAGAAAAACGTTTCGTTCCAACCAA
>JAHZMW010004221.1:0-10825 GCA_027743745.1 Alloscopus bannaensis | reverse complement strand
TAACATTTCTCCTATGTTAGTACGCTTATATGAGGACGCTCACCTAGGTGGAAGAAATCCATTAGTTGCTCCTTGTTCTGGAGTGGATGGACTAAGTGCACTGTCGGGATACCCTGGCGGGAATCTGACCGGAGAAAGGCAAAAGTCGTTGCCCCTCAATCTTCTTCTCATTCTCCCCCGTTTAGAAGTCTCTTCTCGAACAATGTCTACCATGTCTTCTACCGCGTCACTAAAGGCATCGTGAGGCCCATGCATTCTGCGTGTTGGAGAGGGTGATCGTGATCGCAGACGTGGATCTCTCGAATGATGAGGATGGAGGTACATTGTATCTGTGAATAAATCCATAAATAACGTTGTCACATGCGCGTCAAACAAACGCAAATCAATGCCTTCTTCATTAGACATGAATACTATTATTACCTCTCCCAAATTCATCCTCTTCATGAATTTCCATGTCTTGAATTGATGCGCGGTCAAATTCACCTCTGTTTGGATTCAAACTCAGCCTCGCATCGACCAAAGGGCTGGAGTTCCCTTCTCGAGCATCTGTCACCATGTCTTGTAGCTCTATCACCTATAAAAATCACAACGGGTTTAATTTAATCTTACAACACATTGCCAGCACCAAAATCTCTAACGCCAACACACAGACAGAGTTCATACTAATCAGACACACATAGAATGAATAACACAATTTCTGGCAAAATAGATACTCGAGCAACAATATCATGTTATAATAACCGATGTTATAGAGAAAGTCAACTTGTAGCTGTTGGGCAGGCCCTTTGTGTAACGGTAACTGGACACATTCGTCCTTAGAAGTTACAGTAACACAATGACGAGTCGACTTTCTCAATAAATCGCAGCAACTTATCAAATTTAATTGCAAAAAGCAAGCACACTACTCAATAAAATTCATGCTGTCAATTTTTTCATATTTCAGATCAATGTCCAGTAATTAATTTGTTCTCCAAACTGTACAACACTGACTTGTGCATAACATTTTAAAAAACAGCAAAATTGTGCATTTTAAAGAAAGTGTAAACATAATCAACGTATATGTGAAACAAATCATAATTAATCATTCACAAGTGATTAAATGAAAATAGCAGAAACCAAAGAATTCACATACAATTGAAAAATTAACTCTGCGACCATATTGTTTACGCAAAAATTACGAGAAGCAGTCATTTCCACACTACTGTTACATTTTACCATTATTATCGGCTACAAGATGTTATGGTTTACATCAACTAGGTGTTTAGATTACGGTTAGAACTTACATTTCGGTAATGCTACAGCTATCCAACATCGGTCCTCAGACTACTCACTACTGACTCATTCATACAAAATGTGGAGCTTTCTCCACTTTCACTCGACCTTTTCCCCCTCTATTCACAGAGCTATTCCCTGGATGCAATCTATCAGTCTGATCTATCTATGCGTATACATGTAAAACTGTGTTCAGAAGAATTCTAAAGCCTAATGCACGACGTAATAATGGATGTAATGAACTTTTCTTCTACCCCAACTATACCCAACGACAGGTAAAAGTACGATAGGGGTATCTAAACTCCTAATACCACTGCTCCTTCTTCCTATCAACTGACCTTAACCCTACAGGTTAAGAGGTAGTGGAAATCTCTGTTCATAAACTATTGACCAGAGCGCTGTAAGAACTCTAAGAGTGAATAGATGATATCGGATTTTAATAGAGATTTAAATATATACGGTGCACAATTTTTTAGAACGACCAGCAGACAATAGATATATGAACATGATTATGTAGAGGAAAGCAAACCCCATTTTTAAGTTGCCAGCTTGTGCGTCTCCGAGTACTTGAACGTTTACGTTTGCTCCGTTTCTTGTTTCTCCCTGAGCCCCCTCGCTCAGAGTACTCTTTACCCTCTTCATCTGAGCCAGTCCCATCGTCGTCGTCGTTGGTATGTGTTTTTGCCATGTCCATAATGCAACGCAGCAACCCCGAGGCTGACGAATTCTATTTCCCAATTTCTATTTACTAACTTTTCTCACACATGTTAATTACCGGCCACGAAAGTAATTATTGAGGATTGTCATTTTTCAAGCCCAATTAAAGATGCAACCTGTTCGAAGGAGTTGTCTTTTATGATGACCTATTCTCATTTTGAATGTATAAGTCAAAATTGCAATAGGTATTCTTGGCATACTATTTTTCCTCATATTTCTTTAAAGCCCTGCTTACCTAACTTTAGTTTGTTACTTTTTTTAAAAGATGCACAAGTCTACATAAAATTAAAAGTGGTACAGCAAAACCAAGGCCCTGCGTTCCTCCTCAATCAATATCACTAAACTTGTTTGAGCAACGTAGAAGTGGAAATTGAGATGTGAGGTGAGAATCGGAGTTCTTAGGAAAATTTATGTATCCACTGCAAAGATCACAAAAGAGACTTTGCATTAACTCCGAAAGCATGCAAACTGGAAACTAGCTTACAAGAATTTGTATAATAGGATTTAATGAAGCCTTACGTGGCACTTGGATCATATTCTGCCCATATTCTAATGAACTCATCTAAATGATGGGCGCCCAGAATGGACGAGTCTCTGGTCAGATAGTCGAAGTTATCCATAATGACGGCAACGAAAAGATTCAGCATCTGTCAAATTGAAACGTTCTCTTGCTTTCACTTGAGCATAACGTTAGCATTATAGTTTGTTATGTGTCACAGTTGATGGTTAAGGAAGCGGAAGTTGGTTAGCATTTGTGTAAGAGAGAGAGAGAGAAAGATCGTCGTATCCGTACCAAGAATGAACAGAAGAAGATGAACGAGACGAAGTACGCGTAGGCAAGATTGGAACCACACGAGTCTTCGTTCTTTAGTGATAAAGGATCGCAAGGTCGATCCTTTATGCAAGAAAGCATAATTGAAGGCCACGACTCCCCCGTAGCACAGCTAAACATTGTATCGGAAAGACCAACGATTATCACACGTTCTCGGACACACTTCATCATAACATTTTTGTCATGTCCCCAGTCTCCTAACGTACGAGAGCCTAACAGTACATGTCTGAAGCAAAGGCAAATTGTTACATCGCACAGAGTATGTAACAGTGTAAGCTTTCCAAGGAGTACCATAAGCCATGCTGAAGCAACATGCAAATCTCTCCAAGTGAATGGAATTATTCCAAATAATTATTGCATGATTAGGAGAAGTTTGTTACTTTATCGATTTCGTCAAGTCTCGAGGAAAAGGCTTTTTTCCGCAGGTTCGCATTTGTTGTAGAAGTAATACATTATATTATCATGGATCATTTAAACTTTTGATTGAACTCAGAGAAATCATATAGCTGACTGAACTGAACACGATATATAAAATTTGCATAGCATGATCGTCAGCGCATATAGCTGCTTGAATGGTAAACTCAGCGCCTGAACTCACAGCCGCCTTTACCGAAGGCAGGCTGCGGAGGAAACAGCAGAATTAAAACATGAAAAACTATCTCGTCGAGAGAAATCAAGGGACGAGTCGAATGTAGAAAGAAAAAAGAGGAGCTTATGGAAAACTGAACTTAGCATGACTCAAGGGAAAATTGAATGAAAGACGTAAGGCAATATTATATAAAGAATATATCATATTATCATGTAATATATACTCTGTCTTATATACGTCGGAGTGTGAGCACACTCCCTAATAAAAAAATACGTGTTTGGAAAAAAAGTATTTAAGGAATTATAGTATTAAGTTTTCCACGGCGTGTGTTCCCAGTTTATATTACTGACCGGAAAAGGAGCATGAGGCCTTGCTGGAAATTGCGAAAGTTGTTATGCCGCGTGATTGAAGTTTCAGGGTCCAAGGCTATGTTACCGAAAACCTAAGAAAAAGGAGAGTTGACAACATATTTGCCATTATAACTCACTCCCTGCTCGATTCTCGTCAGTGTTACTACACTTCTCCAGCAGGAAGGCTTTTTGTTTGTGTCTTCAACTAAATGACTCTTCTACAGTATCAATCATTATTACTTGCACATAAAATTTTTGAAATCGAATTTTTTGAGATTGCGTGGAGATGGGGAGGTGTGGAAGGACACCTCATCATCAATCAGCAACGTTCATATTTTTCCTCTTATGATGCAGCAGAAGACTTTACTGCACACGTTTCATCGACCTAAAGTATTATATAGTAATCTACTCATTACGTCTAAAAATACGTCTAGCTATACGTCTATTCAAGCCTCCTCTACAAACGCTCTGCACGAAGTCTGTTTATATAGATGTACCGTAATATTATTATGGAGTTTCCGTAAACGACAAGTATTGATATATTGATGGTTTTAGTATGAATGCGGATTCCATTCTCATTTGGCATTGTACAGTACAGTACAGAAATAAGTTTACAGAAGAAAAGAGTAGTAGTGGTGACAAGAGTGAAATTAAGTACATATTAATGTTACGACTACGACTCGATGACTATATAGTATATAGAAAAGAGGTAAAACAATGTCTAGATCTACTACGACTACGAAGTGTATACGAGCTGCTGCAACACTGCCAGCGCCAACATTGATAGAGAATTATCTAATTCGTTACATCGATACAACTAAGAGTACTGTCACTGTTTACTCAAGATGTACTCATTAAGTCAACGATTCTACTTCTACGAAAGTTACATTGGACTAAAGAGACAGTACTTTTGAGAAGACTAAAGAAAATTTACAGCGGATATAAGAGAGAGATAGAGAGAGAGATGTAATAGAGAGAGACATCATATAAATCACAGTTTTTGGTTTGCAAAAAAATTTTGAGTTTTGAGTGGATTTGAGTAATCACCGAAATAAGAGTAGGAGGGCAGCAAAGAACGACTGAAAATTGTTATGACGGTTGATTGAGTGGTTCGGGTCATTGACAAGGTTACCGAAAACCTGTAGAATATGTAATCATGAGAACTATGAGACAGTAAAAGTCAAACCTCAAGTAGTTCCCGAAAAACCTACACTTTACAAACAACAATTCATGTATGTTTAAAAAAACATTCTAAACACTCCGCATGTTTGCCTTACCATTTTTTTCTCCGCTTTTTTATTACTTCTATTTCGCTGTCATTTCTCCGCTATACTTCACTATATTCCATCTAGTTTCACTTTCGACTATAGTCACTATACACGCACATATAATTTATGTGATCTTTGAGAAATCTTTTTTTCTGACTATACTTTGATTTTACTTATTTCGTTTGAAATACACAGATTTCTGCTGACACTGATTTGACTGTTGCGAAGATTAGTTATGGTACGCGTGTGTGTAAGGAAAGCAAAGACGAGTACTCACCTGCATTCCGATGATTGCGTATATGAAGAAAAGCATGGCGATCAGTAAACATACGTACGGGAGTGCTTTAAACGACTGCACAAACGTCCAAAGTAGGATCCTAATCGTATACCCCTGGCGAAGTAGTTTTATCAACCGGGCTGCACGAAACAGCCTCAGAAACGCTAGATTAATAAAGTTTTGCTGCAACAGAGAATCACACCCATTAGAAACTGGCAGCAATGGACTTTCACCAGAGAGAAAGTTGAGAGTTTCAAGAAATCTCACCGCGAATTCCATAGCAAGTGCATCTATAATACTTCCTATGACAGTGATAAAGTCAAACACGTTCCAAGGGTCTTTAAAGAAGTTCTGAAAAGGGATTGGTAAACGCATGTGAATTAGTACACGATTCCCGTGACTCGCATCCCGTTGCAGAAAACACTCAATCAAAGGAGACAACAACAACTAAGGATTGAAGCGTGACGAAAAGTGTTTCAACTCAAAGGAATCATAAGTGACAACGCACAGAAGAAGAGCTACTAGTACTTGCAACATTGTCCGTGTGAACTTCTTAGGGAATCTCTCACTGACTCCGATATCAACTTAGAACATCTCGAGATGATGTCGACAACATTTTGTCACATGTCAACGCACAGTTATTATAATCAGGGAGATTTACTACGAACGGTACACATTGAAATCTAGAAAAGTATAAATTCTAAACTTTGGAAGGTAGCAGTTCCAAGTCATTTTTTACATGAGTTGGAAACACCACTCCACACTTGTAGTACGAGAAATTATATACGCTGATCAGAGAGGAAAACTCATGTTCTAGTTACAGCAACGGCAACATTACAAAGTTTGCAGACTAAAAAGACATGGAGAGAAGACAGAGCTTTCTAGAGTAACAAAAAATTAAAAAACTCCGCTACCTAGTGTAGTATGCACTTCATCAACTCTAAAAGTAATATGACGCGCATCAAATGTCCATATGTCACCCAATCATTTTTTTTCTCTTTTTTTTCAAATTTTCACAAATTGATTTAAAAGTAGCACAAATCATCTAGAATTAAGGAGAAAGTAAATACAACTTAGAAGAGAACAAAGAGAGAGAGAGAGCGGCACAAATCAACTAAACGCGAGTGTAATATGCTTCTCACGTCTATAAGTACAGCAAGAGTGAAAGAAATTGGGCAGAGAAATCATAAGTATGGAAGAGTTTGTAAGATCACTGCATTGTTCGTATGAGAAAGAGGGAGAGAAAACACATAACATAGAAATGAATTGTCAATCCGTTACCTTAATTCCATAAGCTAAGATTTTGAGTACACACTCGATTGAGAAGAGCATTGTTAGCGCTAAATTGACGTAAGTCAGAATGTCTTCGTACTGCTCTGGAGAGCGGTGATACTATAGACACAACAAAATATACGCAATAGGAAAAAACTAGGATCACCACCACAAGCTCCAACCAAATCGTCAATCAACTATATAAGAATGAGCTCGCCAAAAAACTACCTAGAGTACCAGTAACGCTGTACATTATTATTTTTTCCGAGTCTACTGAATCATGAAGTGAATGTGTGAATGTATTTGTTTCGGGAAAGTCTATGAGCGGCCTGACTGTTGTTGTTGACTTTCTCCGTCTATCATTGCTGTATAGACATCATCACATTCTAGCACATAAACATAGTGCTGCTGCTACATAGACAGTTTACACAGTGTGCATGTACGAACTATATTTGACTATAGATTATGTAACTCACACTACTCCTGTGTGGCAGGAGTGTGAAAAGTTCACATTTTTATGTATTTTTTTTTCTGGTGTGAATCTTGTGGTGTGTTCCTGTTTGAGAATTTATTGTAATGTAATATTTGGACAACCTGGCTGTTCATTGATTTTCACTGGATCAAAAATGTCACGTTTAAATATGTATATATCATTATATATTATGTTCTGACGTGTGTTATTTGTCAAGTCAGTATTTTTAGCGGTTTGTTAGTTAGGGTTAATAATCAAGACAAGAATAGTTGCATTAAAAAGTTATTCTTTCAAAAGCCAATCCTTAATAACATCAACGTTATTGTCGCGCTTTGATCTTCAAAACGATCATCGCATTTTTTTTGAAAAAATCACATTTGAAATCTGCAAGTGCAAAGGTAGAGCAAGTTCTTTGTGTGCCAAGACCAATACGATTGCGATACGGTAAGTTAGAGCGAATAAAGTGATCACATCAAACCCAGCCAACCTAGCAAGACGTGTTTCATGTACCCCCAAAACACGGAGCTCGGCAGCATTATACCAGCGGACCATGCACGTTCATCCGGCACAGGTTAAAGCGTCCACATGCATGTCGTTAGTACCCTTTTGTGGATGACACGAACAATTAGCAACTCCACATTCACGAGGAAGATGCGAACCGACAGCAGCTTAGAAAGCGTACAAGATTGCGATTGACACAACACGACGAATGCCGCAAAGCTTACTTTAGCACGTATAAAGCAAATGTGCAAGAGCTTAATAAAAATGCTCAAAATTTGCACTAGTCCATGCGAAACTTATAGTCGCATTTTAGTATTAATCTCTATCGCACAACTCTTACGTGCAGAGTATCGAAAGTAACGTTAATTAACGCAACTTACCTTTCTTTCCAGTTAAAAAGTAATACTCAGTTCTATGTCGACAGATACTTGACTCTATGGAATGTAGAGTGCACTCTCAAAAAGATTGAACTTTCACCTTTTCACAGTAGGCAGAAGATCCTTCAAGTTTCTTTTCTTCAGTGGTGAAAGCAACTCAAAGGAGCTTGTGATAGTGGGCAATGGGATACAATAGTACGACGACTGTTTGCTTTAGAAAGCTCATTGCATTGCACAAGTAAAGCCTTTTAACGGAAGCTTAACCAAATGCTGACACTTACGCCAACAACGACGACTTACAAGATCTCTAATCTACGATAAAACTGTAAGGACAATAACACCAAAAGTTTCACCTTGGACGACCGCCCTAGTTGAATTCAGCCCTTTGTCATCATTTTACATTTGTGTCTTCCGTGTAAATACAATTTAACACACATCTATATTACTTATCTAAAAGAAGTCTCCAACAAGTTGCTACTTATTCCATAACGAACAGATCACACAACATGTAATACAATACAGAACATGGAACGAGTGTATTAGGCGTAACCTATTAACCTGCTCACGTGTAGCATGAAAATTACACATTAATTAAACACACCGCGGCAGTAGTATCTATTACTTGATTGAGAACGAGATAACAGAGAATGCAAAGTAAAAGTCAGCACTCTTTCTTCAAATGAGAGGGTGTGGGGCTAATCAACACTATACGGAAGAGAATAACAGAAATGAATACGACAGCAGAGTCTGTCCTCTCGAGTAGAAAGCTGAACACAGTTTTCACTAAAGTACTCAAGATCTCCCAATCTACTCATAGTCTAATAACGTCTCTTGCTACATTAACAACTATACATTAACGGTAGATACTACACAGGACACTTAACAGCTACTGTAGAGGAGATACGTTTCGCTTGATCGTTTCTCACATTTATTTTCAAATGGAAGAATTCTGAACTAGGCAGACAAACACCGACATGACTACGGAGTCAGGAGAGCATCATCTCAGAAGGTCTGCCCAAGAAATCTGATTTTTTTTGAAGGGCTGCAAAAACTTTGAATGAACTCTAGACCACGTTTCGTATATACTTCAAGTAGGTAAACTGAAGTACACACAGGTAAGAATCACCTTTTCATAAAATTCAAATGGACACAATATGGACAACTAAAAAAGGACCAATCTGAGATGTAACACGTAGTTTTTTAAAGTGAGGTGTACAAAATGAAAATGAGGCGAGTTCCAGGAAGTAAAATTGCGACGAAAAATGGAGTAGTATAATATAGTTCTACATTGAATGAAACTTGTACAAAAATAATGCAACAAAAGAAAGATGTTCCCAATTTGATAATCAACACAAATGTGACTAAAAAATGTACAGGAAAGAAGGTAGACAGAGGGGAAAAATAACGAAAAAAGAAGGCACAATGAAGTACGAAGAATTTGTCACACATAATAACTAGATATAGACGGCTGGAAGATGTACATATACACATATACACAGACAGATAAAAGGGGTTGATTTTTTTCTGTAAAAAAAGAGCAACTCCTTCATGATTTAAGTACCTTAAATCCAAAAGCGACGATTTTCATAAGGCACTCGACGAAGAACAGGGCAGTGAAAGCGGAATTCATGTAATGAAGAATGTACTGGTAGGTTTCACTCTGTCGATGGTACTGTTAATTCACAGTTTACATTACAAAGAACAATGACAATATATATTTTTACTAGTAACAGATAGATGAGAGAAAGAGTTGAGAAAGAATGGTGTCCAAAACACAATGACAGGGCTAAGTAATATAACTATTTTTTAAAAAACTCGGATAACTCGTATACTACTGAAACTCTTGTGAATCTGACAATCACTCATGAAACAACAAAGGAGAATATATAGGTGTGATATCACGAACTAAATGACTCATAAATTACAGGATGACTGTGACTGGTTTAAGAGAGACAGTATTTTTTTTACTACAGTTACTAGGACCTGAGAAAAGTACTACAAGACGGGATTTTGAAAACTGTCACATACACGCATATCACGGTAAGTTGAACCGTATAATATGCGCAATGGAGCAGTAGATTAGAATACAAGAGCATAGAAAAACAACTATAGTTTGTAATAATAGAGTATGGGCCTTAGATAACTCGATTGCAAATATATTTGTAATTACACATAATTCTCAATTTGTATCTCTAAACGTGTGGAACGCAATTCGCTACACATACAGGAAAACAATTCTGTTTTTGCTTCCAAGACTTACCACAGTTATACACACATTTAAAACGCATTGTAAAAAGGTTCTGTATAATCAAGAGGTAACAATAATATCAACAGTAACTCAGTATGAAAAAACCCATTCCCACTATCGATTCCACCTCTTCAGAAATCACACCCAATTATACAGTGCTCACACGCTAAGTCTTCCTACTCACGCACACACACACAAATACATACTTTTCAACGTGTTCGTACACTATTTTTTACTGACATCATGCCTAACGAAAAGTTGATAAAACAGTTTTGCATGCAACTGTGTGGTTTGCACTAATCTACATGGTACAATTTAGAGTGTTTCTCTTTTGTACCAGTAATACTGTGATTCAATACGACGTGCAGTAGCAGAATAATATGTTTGTGAGGAGAAAGTTATCGTGCATCTATTTGTAGGAATTAAGCAATATATACTACGACAGATAGGCAAAAACGTAGAACTTATATGAAATGCTATATATATATATACAGAAAAAATAAATATAAATCTACTAATCATGTAGCAAAAATTGGCAATGGCCAGTCATTAAAGCCAGCTTAATACGAATTAGATACAGTTGAGCTACTGTATTTTGGGGTAACTTCATATCATCTCAAGCAACAAGCATAATTTACGACCAATCAATC
>JAHZMW010004220.1:0-26889 GCA_027743745.1 Alloscopus bannaensis | reverse complement strand
CAGGATGACCCACAATCGGCTTATCTGCTAGTATGTCAAGCCCCGTGTGCTAACTTTGGACATGGTGACAGGGCATTCCGCCTTGAGGAATAGCACCTCAGATGTGATGGCTCCAAGCTCATTCTGAGATTCCAAGTATTGTCATAAATTCCTACTTACCTAATTACAGGATATGACTGAACGTCGCAATTATTGCAATTTTTTCCATCTGCTAGTAAACCCCACTCAATGCATTCATTGTTTGAGTGACGCTCTTGTTCTTTTGGAGAACTGCGTTTTTCCCGATTGAAGGCGATTAAACATACATAAGCGGATCTCATTTTTAGTTTCACTTTGATACACAAGTGGGAAAAAGTAAATATTTTGGCTGCGCTACAGACTGTATTAATGTGCAGCTATGAAAGGGAGTTTGTTCAAGTTGCTCCCGGAGACGTTCAACTTTAATCAACACTGAAACTTTAAAAACTGAGATCACTCAGTTCCGTGTTTCTCATCACTGCTGTCTGCCTCTTCCATGCAGTCTCGGTCGTTTTAGCTTTGTGTGTCTGGCCTTGTGAGATTGAGAAGCAAGCATCCTCACCATCGCAGGCAATATACGTGTTGTTTTTAAAGCAACTCGATTGAGATAATACTCTGCCAGCCTCGGCGGGAGAGCCGACTATTTAGTAGCTGCTAAAAAGGTCAATGAGTGTTTACTCACTTGGTCATTTTATCCAAAAAGCAACAAAAGTTTTTATGAGCATTCCATTCCGCATTTACCTCGGGTTCAAAATGCATCGCATACTGTGTCGGTGGTGAGTATGTAAGCCTTCCCTTGGAAGCTTGTTGCCTTGTTTTCGAATATGTACCTAAAAGAATGTGCTGTGTGATATTTATTTTGCTGGCTCAAAAAAGGATGAGCAAAGGAGGGATTCATTGTGTAGAGCCCCTTTTTCTTTCCTGTGTCAAATTACTTTGTATACTTTTGAAATAACATTTTTGAACTAGCTTATAGCTAGTAATGATCTCCATAAGCGTACTCGTCGTTTGCCTTTGGCTCACATTACGTCAATGTCGCTGATAATTTTAGTTGTCGTTAGGAAATGTTTATGAAGGCTCAAATGTTCTCAAAGTATCCAATATCCAAGTCTTGTGTCAACGTCGTTTTATGGAGTTCATTGCTGTCTCTAGGAAATATCCAGGACTCACATTACCCCAACAACACAGTGGAGTAGTAACTCTGCGACGCAGCATGAGCACACTGAAAATGAAATTTAATTTCCACTTGCAAAATGCTTCAATGCTATTTATTAGCTATTCTCACACACGCTCTACTGCGAAGGCAGTTGCCGAGTTTGAGTGATTTGCATGTGGGTGACTTTTATGCAAAATATGACTTGAAGAGAAGGATGGGCACTCCATGCGTTACAAGTTCCTAGATTAAATGCATGACGCCAATAATGTGCATAGCAAGGCACGTGTACAGCTCTATAAAGCGCCACATGTTTCAATGTCACTATTTCGGTGCCGAAGTCGTCAAAGCATGCTAATAAATTACTAATCAATACTGATCACGATGCAGGATTGTTGAGCAAACTGTCCCACGAAGTTGAAGCTTGTAGTAATTCACTTACTGGAAGTTTGCTACTGCTTATTAGCCATGTTTGGTGTGATTATACATATCATTCCGAGTTTAGATGTGCACAAAGTATTTTAAGGTCGTGACACTGTCTCCGTAAAGGCACAAGTCCAAACCTCCGCTTGTCACGAAGGATGGAGGAAATTGTGTGAATTGGCTGTGTAAATAGCGACTTTGATTTTATACGCAATTACGAAGGTCATATTTCCGCTTTTCCAAATCTGTTCTTCTCTCCTGTGAAATGGAAGGTTGGTTTTACTCAACTGCTTAAAACCGTGACGATACTATATCGAACACTGCAAATTTTTATTCTTCAAAGACATGCAGATGTCATTCAGGAGTTTTTAATCAGTTCTATTTACTCACACTAGACTGCATCGTTTTGCCCTGTCGAATCTTTTGATTGCAGACGTAAAGTTTGTAGGCAAACATTCACAACACTTTTCATATACACAAGTGTGTGCTTTTCGTAATACACTCTTTTTCTCGTGGTGTGTTTCGTGTGTCTGATGTTTAATATCCTTCAGTTTGAACGACTTGATGAGCTTTCCTTGCCTCCCGTAATCTGTTTTTCTATTGTGATTAAATCTCCGTGAACTCATTTTATGAAACTCCGTTGATCATACGATCCTCATGATGATATACTACTGTTGCTGTGTATTCGGGGAATTTGTGTTGTCATCATGAAGTAAAGTTTGGAAAGACATTTTTCCTACAAAAAATCCATTAAAAAGCGCATCTTTTCCTTCATTGGTGTGTAGCTAATAAAGAAACTGAAAACATTTTATGATTTTCCTACAAGTCTCAACTTTATTTTATATATTTTTCTACGAAACTTTCACTTCAGTTTATTTCCATCATTATCGATAATCTTGTAAAAGTTGGAGAGTGCAACTACGTATGAAAAGGCATTCTGTCCCACTCCTGAAGAACATTATTGTCCGTTGAGTAAGTTTTCCAATGAAATCGAACGAATCGATGCAGGTGGGGGTTTACTAATACAACGGTGCTTGACAATTGTAATTTTCTTCCCTTTCACGCTCACTTACTCAGACATGTAGCAAACTGTGCTCCGAGTTTGAGCTAAGTTCTTATTTTTATGGTACAGGTTGAATGCATTCAAGTCGAGAATTTGTTGTGTTGGACTAAATCATTTTGTGCGGTGAGATTGCAAACTTGTTGTTGTTTGACATTTTTAACAAGTTTATTAAAAACACGGGAGAGCATGTAATTTTAAGCAGGTTGATTCCTGGAAGACCTTGGCAACATCAGATCGCAGTGCTCTCAATCTAAATTCATTATTTCTATGTTGTTTTCCTCTGAAGGAGAATCTCGAAGGAGATACGAAAACTCCCTATCTAACTATGCTAAATATATAAACTCAAACCGAATTTACCTACAGATATAAAATGCGCTACACCACCATACACTCTCGAAGCCACTTGTTAACTCTTCTACCCATAAGCAGCGCCATGATTGAAGTTGTGAATTATGCTCTTCACTTCCCACGCCGCCACCGAGCAGGCCGTCAAAATGAAAGGGAAGACGGAGAAAATATGAAATGCTGAGAGAGATTTGATTTTTAATATATTTCCCATTCAGAAGGTAATGGGAACAAAGAGCTTGGGCTTCGTTGGTGGTACTTTCTCTCCATTGAAAAGTACATGAAGAAGAATTGATTTGGACGAATTGAGAATTTTTCTCTCTTTCCCTCGACAGGCTTTTTAGCAGGTTTCTCCTGTTGGCTTCCTCTGCTGGGCCAGCTTTGGTTCGAAAATCGTACAAATCCCTCCTTTGAAGGCAAGAACATACGTATATGTAATATTGACATTTCCTTTTTGTACTTCAAAAGATCCAACTCACATGTTTACTTTATCAATCGAAATACAAAAGAGTTACTTAGACGTTCGCATTTTACAGACAAGTACATGAGCACCACAAACGACGAGGCATACCTGCGAACGGATGAAAGTGAAATGAACAAAGTTTTAACATATGGGGCTACATGCTTTCCTTTCATTGCAAAAATGCGTTTGCACTTCAAAATTATCAGCTGGTTGTCGTCCACCGGAGTATGGAGAAAAGCCTCCTTACTTTTAAGAGACTCGCTGTCGTCGTAAATGATATAAAAGGCTTTGTGGCTGAGTAATATTATTGATTCCTAGTTTTCTCTTGTACGGAAACCCTTGTTGTATCTCTGAGCTTCTCGCGGCTCGAAATCAATACAATTGAGAGCGTTTCGCACAGGTGAGGTCCCTTACCGGAAGGGTACCACAGAGACCTGACACATATGCCCAAGAATTACAGGCACAACATTAATCAAGGGCTTTGTGAGTGTCGAGGTTGGAATTTCTCTTAATTCTTCTCCATTTTTTTTCAAAAGCCACTCCATATCTCCTCCATTGGAGTAGTGACGCGCGAGGCAAGGGATCTCACGGTGTGCTTTTTTGATACGAACTTTTCTCCGTTTTTAAGCACCTCACACCACAGCTTTAAGGTATGAACTGACTGACGTTATGCTCAGTTCACCACTCATTTCCAGACGATGCCTCGCCCCGGCCCTGTCACACTTGTGGAGTAAGTTTCTCTCTAAGACTCTTTCTCGAAGTCTTTGAGGATTTTTTTTTCTCTTTGGTAGACCTTTTTTTGTAAGACCCCGACTTTGACCATGGTCGTCTCTCTCAAGCAATTACCTATATTTTCTCTCTGTGAGCGCACACAACCTGTAGCACACTCTCTCCCAATTCCTCCACATTTGATGGAACGGGACGCATCTCGTGGTGGTGAAAGAAAGCGAGTGAAATAAGCAGAGAGAGAGAGAGAGAGAGAGAGAGAGAAGGAGAAAGACGATTTTTGAAGTACAAAGGGACAGCTTGACAGAACGAGCTGGAGAAAGCTGTTTGTAAGCTTTGATACACTAACTTTCCTTACATACCATTATTATTGAGTTTTTTCTCACACAACATCCTTTTCGAACAAGCACTGCTGTGACTCTTGTGTGACTTTGTGTGTTTGGTTGGCCAGCGTATTATTACTCGCAACAGAATGTCGCCACAAAATGCGTACAGCTTGGGAAGGCTGTGCCACTTTTGAAGAGAACATATTGGGCGACAAGTCGTATTTTTATTATGGAAAAGCGGAGCGAACGGCGAAAGCAAGGGGAAAAACGATATGATGCATCTTACGGAGACTCCACTTTCCATGCAACAATCGCTTGTCTTTTCACTGTCATGAGCACACAGATGTGAAGCGCGAGCGAAGCAGAGAAACAGTACGATACGAGAGCAGGGGCAGAACCAGTCGTTTACCGTCTTTTGACCGTGTTGCACCCGCTCGCCTCGCTGTCTCTCTTTCATTCTCTCTCTCTTTTGACTTTAGTGCATGTACGAAATTTGTAAGTTACGCATAGTTGGAGTGATATAGTGAGAAACTTGTCTTCTTGGTCATCTCTTTGAAACATCATTTCTCTTGCATTCCTTCTGCGTGTGTGCCCACATCGACGAGAATGGCACACGTCTCTCTCCAGAGAAACTATTCCGCTTTTAATAGCTTCTATTAAATAAGCAAAACGACGCTCTAGTTTTTCCTCGTATCCTTCGTCCTTGTCTACCAAAGAATAATATCAGGAGGAACAAGGCGTCTGCGGAATTTGAGGGTTTTTTATGTCATTTAAAGCGAGCCGTGCACATCGGTTTATTGCATAATAAAAATAGATTTTTTCTCGCAAGCGTGCATGAGGCGCTACTCAAATTAGCGGTGCGTGGCTCGTGACGACCGTGTCGAATAAGTGAGACGTGTGTTCGTCCAATGTGTGTTTGTGTGAAGCATTTTATAATTCACTCGTTCTCCACACAATTTAAAAGCTGTGAGCGATTTCAGTGTTCATAAGGGAGTCGGAAAGGCCTATTAAAAAGCTCTGGAAATGTATTAAGAGTTATTACTTATTACTATGGACTTGATTAGCAGTTTGGAGGAATCGAAAGGAAATATCGTGTACTTCGCGGTCAACTCTGTTTATATTATGGAATATCAATATTGTCGGAAAGTGATTTTTTGCTCGACTCGTGTAGTCAGTGTCGCCGAAGCGAGGATAGTGTAATACTAAGCTGACATTCGGGAACCTGTATCGGTAAGGAAATTTCATAATATTAAATAATAATAATGCAATACGTAATGCCTCATGAATTTCACCTCATTGGTCAAACAGTGTCAGAAAACGAGCTACTGTGTCTCGTGCAATATGGGTTAGCGTGGCATTCAAAAGTCTATCTACGACGAGCATGATGAGGAACGAGCATAATAGCATTATTTTCATTGTACGCATTGTAATGAAGTGAGGGAGATAGATTGGTTGTAAATCAAAACAGTGTTATCATGACGTGATAATTTCTTTCCTATCAATATCATTTCGCCCTCTGTATAAATATATACGTCTGCGTGTGAGCGTGCAAAACATTTGACTTCATTTCAGTCGAAAGAGAGTCCAGCGAAGAGGATTTTTGTCACGTTCAACCTTGGCTAGCATGCTCAATGCAAATAGAGATAAATTGTATGATGTGACTGCGTTCCGAGTTGTTGTCTTTGCAAGGCAATTCCAGTGTCGCAGGGTTGTCTCTTGTGTGGGACTCTCTCCAAAGTCAACAGCGCACTGTGTGAATTCCCCAAAAAAATACGGGGGAAAACACGCAATTTTACATAATGCTAGACGGAATGCAGAAAAATTATATGAAAGAGGAGGTTTTGAAGCCTAATTTCTCTGTTATGTGTACAATTTAAATAATTGAGTTGTTTTTAGTGTGCATATGCCGTAAGCAATTTCCTGTCACCTGTAGATCGACACTTTAATCTAGAAAGTCGTAAAACGGCCGTGACACCTGCCATCACCGTAACTCTCCCCTGTTTTTGTACGTGCTGCGTCGTTCAACTTGTAGATTAGCGTGTAAGAAGCATAGAAAAGATTTGCTTTGAGCGTTTTCTCCTTCAACGGCTTTTTTTCCTCGGCTTTGTGTGTTGCCATGCGTCTTAAATTAGTATACTCTGAAGGTTGTCCCCTCTCTGTGTTTGTCGATGCAAAATTACAAACGTTTGGACTCCCTCCTGATTCTAATGAAATGTGCCTGATCTGTGGAGAGAGAACAAGCTAGAGGAGGAGGTCTGCAACGAATTTCTTAGAAAAATATGAGCACGTCTTTTGTGAGCACTGCTGGAGAAGAAGGACATGGATACTGAAACAAATATCAAAGTGCTTGTAGCCACTAAACCTGTAAAAGAAACCGTACGAAACACATATCACTTATAGGCATCCTGTATTTCTTTAGTCATTTTTTTCCACTTTTAAGCTCTCAAGGTTGTCACTCATGCCTGTATGGCACGCTCCCCCCAGTGGAAGGAGAGAATAGGGAGTGAAAATTGTAATAAAATCGAGTTCGTGAGAGCGGAGGAGTACAGAAGCAGTAAACAAGATCAATGTTGAGAATTAAACTGTCTTTTTTTTCTCACTTCACTTACAGCATCTAACATCGTATCATAAAGAGGAGGCGAATTACAATGCTTTATGCAGAGGAATGGCAGCACAATTTTGGGTATCATCATGATATTATAATATGTTTGAAGGAGCACTAGAAATGTGGTGCGTTTCGCCTCCTGCTGGAAAGTTAGAGAAAGGAGGAGAAAACGTCATATCCATATCATT
This sequence comes from Alloscopus bannaensis, assembly GCA_027743745.1. Lineage (NCBI taxonomy): Eukaryota > Metazoa > Arthropoda > Collembola > Entomobryomorpha > Entomobryidae > Alloscopus > Alloscopus bannaensis. Next base: position 19,579 of record JAHZMW010004220.1, on the reverse strand, counting down.
TATGGTTGCCATATTTGGAGATAAAATGCACAATGCATTGGCTCCATTGGCATTTGCTAGGAGGAAATGTTAGTAGGCCATTTCACGATGGTTATTGTTATTGAATGAAGGTGAAAATAGGAAATCCTTCTTGTACCTGTGTTCTCACTCGTGGTTTCATACGAAGTAGATTTCCTTGCTCACACACTGAAGCGTACACATGTACATTTTTTCCTTGTTTTTTTTGGTGTGGTTGTGCTTTCATGGAGGTCGAGGTTTAAAAACTCCCCACACATACACGAGGTTTGCGTGGGATTCTTTACTGCGCACTCCGGCTGTTGCTGCTCAAGTAGATTACGATTACTTCATTGCCTTCTGTCTGTGACGACGAAAGCAGAAGCTAGTCAACCGACACAACTTGATCAGTCAGAAAAGAATCCACTTTTTGACTTACTGATATACCTGTATTTAAATCCTAATTTCCATCAAGGTTTTCCCTACTCAAGTATCCAATGACATTTGGTGGCTCGTCGTCCTATTATATCCGACAATGTTGTCATGTTCCGAGAGCGTCGCAGGAAGAGAAAACTAAATTTAGAGTTTTCCATTTTAATACCGATTCTCCGAAGGGGATTATGTAGTGAGCCGATATGTGGGCTCCATATTGTCGTATAATATGACTTTACTAGTCGTATGTGTGCTTCCACCACCGACCGACGGCGGTGTGTGTGTGTGTCCCTTAAAACTAATTTGAGATTGTCCTTGGAAAAGTTACCTTGGAACAGAAATACATATTGTGTCGGATTCCTGCAGTATTGTTTGTTTGTGAGCTTATGTGGAAGAATTAGCGATCTATGCTCGAAAATCAGAGTAAATGTAATAAAAAAGAGCAGGGAAATGGTTCATCAACGAAGTCATTCGAAGAAACAACGGCGAATTAAAATGAATGCTATCCTGTGGCCTACGCAATTACAATGCGCAAATTGCTAATTGACACGATACGGACGTAGGTAGGTATACTTGTGTCTGGATACAACGTAGGAATGGATGAGATTAGTGTTTTTGGTAAAAAAAAAGGCAAGGAATCATGGAGAACAGCAAGATGAGTAGGTATATATTTCTATTATGCATATAAAATACAGTGAAAGGCGTCCTTGAGCAGTAGGATCCTCGTGTGGCAGGCGTCTCACAATGCCCTTTTCCAGTGAATCAAGAGATTTTTTCTGCAGGCTCTTTGTCAGTAATGAGTTTCATCCCGAATGTAATGAAGCCATCACCGCACTTCGTAGCCGACTGCACATCGTCAGTAATTTGAAGATGCTCAATGCGCAAGTGATCATATATCTCATTTATCGAGAGGAAACAGAGAAAGCAGAAGAGCTCCTACTGTCACAAAACGCAGCTAGTCGCGTATTTTTCTTGCCCCGTCCTTTTCGTCTGCTGCTTCGCCCATTTAAATTGAAATGAGAGTCAGAAAGAGGACGTTTTTCCAAAACGCCGTATTCAGCAGGAATGGAAATGTCTGGTCTGAGCTTACGAGTAAATCAAAATCCATATCTATTTTCTATTACTAACAAGCAAAGGCAAAGCATGTGAGGTAACGTGTCCTCGAACCTGGATTTTTTATTGAGCTTCCAGTCCTTGAAAATGGACAAATGTTACTCATTTGATTTTGACAATCATTAATTTTTTTACAAGTACAACGCTGTTACAACAAGCTTGTCACTACATTTTTTTCGAGTTTCTGCAAATGTAGACACGAAGCAAGTGTTTTCAATATTATTATATTTAGTAGTGATTCATTCGAACGCAAATAGATTAACTCATGGTTTAGATGCTTATTTTTGACTTCAAAAACTACCATTTTATGGCCCTTTCAAAGCGTGTACCAGCACTGTTCTTGCCGCATTTTGTGCTTGGTTGGATTCTATTCACAACAATCGTCGAATGACGATCGATATTTTATTGCTGGCGTTGAATGGCGTAATCGTTTCGTCGTCATAAAATCAATTGAACGAGCCTGACAGATCTCTCACTTGATTGCATGCGTTGCAAGGAAAAAATACAATAAACCTGACTGATTCCTTTCTGGCCCACACGCGGAGTCTGTATAGAGAAGGTTTGTCAACGTTTTATGGTTGTAAAATCCCGTGCATATCTCTCCATTTTCATCTCTCTATTTCTTCCTATTTTTGTAGCTTGAATTTAAGCTTCTACTGATGATAAAAACTTTTAGAGCTCTTTTAAGTAGGTGTGCATAATACTAGATCGTGGACGGATTTTTTAGGTTCGCCCTGGAGGGAAATGGAAGCTTCGATTTCATCTGACGTAACCTGTGTAGGTTGTAAAGACCTTGTATTGGAGATTCATTTGGCGTCTATAATATATTAAATTAGCGATGATGACTGCATCCTGCTTATGACATGTTCAGTGAGCATTTGCAACAGTGGCAACCCTAAAAGGCTCAAACTGAAATCGGGTTGAATAACAAAAAGTTATACCACAATTTTTGACTGCATATCACAGTTGCGTACTGAATTCATTGCCGGGAGAATGACAACGCCTGGAAGGTGTGTTTAATAACTATCAACTCCTTAGCCGTAATTCTCTCTCATCCCAAAAGCATTCTAAACTTTACAGTGCAAGCCAAACGTTCTAAGTAGAGTTAACGCGAGTGTGAGCTGATGTAACCGAATGTGACTCTCGTCGGGAGTACAACGACCCGAAAACGATATCAAAGATCGTTTTTCACAAAAATAGTTTGATTCAAGACAGTCTCATCCTTTGTCTTCAAAAGTTCACCTTTCCAACGTGATCGAACGTGAACTCGAACACAATATTGTTTCCGAAGCAAACGAGAACAAATAGTTTCTTCCAAACAGTTTTTTTTCGCTTTACGTGTTGTCACTGAGGTAAAAAGATGTTGTTGGCACGTCGTAAAACACAATGCATGATTAGTTTTTGTAATATACGACATCGTAAAAGTTGCGTTTAATTAACTGATTAGTACGTAATGCTCACACTCTTTGTTTTCTCGTTTTGCATTTGCAGGAACAAAAGCGCAAATTGTTTCACACCTCAGTCTACGAGTCGGCAACTCAACTACAGAAGCTCTACGTGCAGAGTTGCCGACGTCTTCCAGCTTATGGTTGTCGTCTCGTCCAAGTCAAGGAGTTGCTTCGCGGAAAGACAAAGAAGAAGGTAAGACTCTCTCCTGCTTCCATTAGCGGCAATGCCATTATGCTTTGACCAACAAAATGGATGACAAATGAATTACTTGTCACTGACGAGTTTTGTGTAACAGCCACAGAAGAATATAGTATGTTCATGACAACAATATGAGAGAAATTCTGCTATGGGCCTCATACTTTCTGCACGTTCCTTACGCGTTGAATTACACGTGCTTTGAGATGTCTAATTGACAGAAGCCAAATGAGCTTACATAACTCTCGCCTTAAGAATTGGCTTAATGCAGATAACATAAGCGTCACGTACCTGCTGCGTGTTTGTATACATTTAGCAGTGTGAACTTTTTCCGACGATTATTTTATTGCTTTGCAAGCATAAGGGGCATTGTGCAAATCAAAAAACGGATAGAATTAAAGTTTCATTTGAATGATTTGTGTTTGCCACATGGCAAGATACTGAAGGAGCGATGACTCCAAACACATCAAGTGCAGAGTTTAGCATCAGGAGGGTTGAAAAGCATTCTATTTTCATGGCAGTCACGACTGTGTGATTGACTTTTCTCCACACTTTCCAATGTCAATCCTTGATGTTTTTTTTGCTTCCACACAGTTTGTGTGCAACCTTAAATCTATGGTCTCACTCTATTTACAGGCAACTCGACTCTTGGGGATCGGCCCCGAGAAAATAATCCTGCTGGACTGTCGGACTAAAGTGCTTGCAAGATCACAACCAACTTCGGAATTGATTCAGGTGTTTGTCCATTTCCTTCCATCGCATATTTACTACATCGACGGAGACGACTGAGAGTCGTCTACGACGCCCCTGCAAACATGAAAATGTAGTCTATTCCTGTTTACACTGGAGCTTAGTAGTAACTGATCACCCCTCCTTTTTGTTTCTGATAGTGGAGTGCCGGTGGTGGACGTAACCACGATCGATTGATACTGGAGTTTCGGGGAACACGATGGTTGCTTCTAGTTCCACCAGTGAGCAGTGGTTCTTCTTGTGGTGTACCTTGTGGACATTTGGGTTCTGTTGGCGGTCTTCGTGAAGCAGGCAGGGCCCTATGGGCTATCTTGCGAGAGATGGATTCAACTTTTTTAGATGACTTCTCACTGTGTCGCACCAAAGTCACTCAGAACGAGAGCAGCAGTGGCGGTGAGATTTTTTAATGGTGTCATTATTAGCGAATATAACGAGCGCCTCAACAACCAAACTTTTTCTCCCTTTGAAATGATTCATGAGTACGTTCTCAGCGAAGACTTTGGGAGCAAGGCGTCACAATCAAAACGGAGTGATCACACACTCATTCCTCTCTTCGGTTTTTTTTCAATAGACTCCACGAAAAGAAAGTGGAAAATGCGGTCTTTAAACGTAAGCCCCGAATTGGAGCAGCTGGAGAAGATTCTCCACTTTCCAGAGGAGCTCGCTTTCGCGTTGGCCGAAACGGAAAGTCAGCTTTTTTGCCAGGTATAGTTTCTTTCTTTTTGTTTGCATTGTGTAAAATATTGGTGTAGTATTGACGGTGACTAGGAAACACAAGTGCGAGATCATTTTCCCTCGTGCACAATGCTACACACGAATTTCCATGTACGAGAGAGTGAACAAAGACTTTCACGCTCGCTTACTTTTCCCCACTCGTGTTTCCCTTGTCAAGTATATTATGTTTCACAGATGTAAATTTTTAACTTTCCCATTGTTTTTTTTACCTTTCTCCCTCACCAAAAAGTGTTGCTCGCTCTTCACTTTTTATGTTGATTTAATGAACGTTTTGTGAAGGTCCACTTTTCACTATATTACGACACTGATTGTAAGCGATTGGTTTTAGTTTTTCCTTTGTGTCCCTTCAAAGCACTCGAGTGTTTGATGCTTTTGAGAGGAAATAGTAATCATGTCGGTGAAATATTGTGATTACTTTAAGGTCGCTCCTTTGGAGTATTTACGGCATGTGACTATGGACTTGGGTGTAGCAGAAGGACTATCTGGTGACCCTTCTAATAGTCAACTTGGGATATCAGTGCTCATCGATCGCTTCAATGAAGTAAGTTCCTTTGAAGTCTCTTTGAATACCGTAGCGAGCTTCACTCTGTCTCTCGAAGAGAGCGATGTTGTCCTCCGCTTTGCGGAGCAGCAGCAGGTGTTCTTTCAATTATCTCTTGGAGATATATTGAGGGAGATACCTATCCGATGTTGATCCTTCACGAAACCACACACCGTGCTCTCTCATTGTCAATACACGGCCCTCACCGAAATTGCGAGCTGGCTTCTTCGTTTACGTAAAATGCACAGTGGACGACATCAAGTGGAGAGACTCGGTTGTCTCAAGCCGTAATAATATAACGTTTCATCTTACAAACACATTCCCACGGACTCCACTTCGGAAGCCTTTTCCCTTCCACTTAAGCTTTTGGTTATATCCCCTTTTTCGGTTCTCCATTGTCAATCGCCTCGTCTTGTAGTGTGGAGCTTGTGAATCAAGTTTGACTCTAGAGTCTCACATTCCTGGCTCATTAAATTGCTTCTAATTACCTGCCGGTGTAGTCTGAGAGAGTAAGTGTGTGTTTGTAAATGATGATCGGCTGACGACGATGATTTTATGCAGAGCTGATTTCTTTCTGGGGGAACGCTCATCCTCGGTAATTTGAAGCTTTCACTGATTTTAAGGATTCAACTTGACAAGCAAAGAGCTCAGTGGGGTGCCTTGACTTTCGCTTTTGTGACCTATGAAACGCTCCCCACAGCGATGAATATTGTATCGTACCCCTACTTCGCCTTTCCCTACACGAAGTACGGAATAAAGGTTTTGTAGTTTCTTGGGTTTGTGCGTATGTCAAGTTTTACGGATTTAGTGTGGTTGAACCAGGCACCAAGGCAGTCGTAGTCAAACCTTGAGATGTCTTTCGGAAGGAAGTAAACAGAGTTGAGAGGAGTGTGTCTAGTTTTGTGCATAATTATGATGAGAGGAGTCGATTCATTAGTAAGACATAATGATGAGGGTGTAGATACATACGTATCGAAGTTTGTATTTACTTCCTTTAGATTTTTTTTTTCGTCGACGAGTTGCCAACCGCTTTGTCTGAGGACAAAGTGCTTCTCTATACAACGGCTCCCTTTGGAGTAGGAATCTACCAACTTTTATATATGTACGAAATGGGGCTGCTGCTTCGTTCACTTATTTCATTACATGTACTCCAAAAGATGAATAAAAAACGGAGTTCCTCATGCCATATTAAGGGCCTGGTGGAGCATGTAAACTTTGCTCGAAACTTTAACCACATATCAACTCCCTTGTGTACAATAGTCTTCCGCTTCGCTCCCAATTCAATATCTGTGAAACTCATCAGCACATTAGTGCTGGTATTGTGACCTGGAAAAAAAGTCCGGAACAAAGGTCCTTGAGAAATTCCTCCCGTTTTTTTTTGTATTGTTGTTGAAAATAACGGTGAAATTGAATTGAAGATATTTACTCAATTTCTGAAACACCTTTTCAAAAGGGAGAACTCCGTTTGTTACATATGCAAAGCAATTCTCACGTTGTAAAAGGTTGTGAAGATGTCAGAATGTTATTAAATCTACACGCCAAGACTGTGAGACATTTTCCCGAGTCTGTAATTTTCTTTTCTCTCTCTCTCTCTCTCTCCACTCACTCTGGGAAAGTTGACACACATGAAAAATAGTATGCTACGTTTCTCAGAGTGATCCTTCGTGTCTCGCTTGTGAGCTTGGTGAAAGTATTTATTTAATGTAAACTAGAATTATCTTCTGCTCCACTTCGACTCATTTTGATGATGTTGATGAGAAAAATAAGTACGCAAATAGACGGAGCCTTGGGTGATGTGGCGTCGAGCTGTACTGCGTTCTACGGCGCACACGAGAACGTGTACACCTTGTAAAATAATATATTCTTTTTCCCCTCTCTTTTCCAGATAAGCTCCTGGGTTACACACTTGTTGGTTTCTCCACCAAGTCATGAGGAACGAAAGGCGGTGCTGTCTTGCCTTCTTCGTGTGGCTCGCACAGCATGGAATTTGGGAGCTTTTGGAACTGCTGTGGAAGTAATTGCAGGGTTAAAGTAAGTCTCTTCTTCTCTCCCAAGATTTTTTTCGTGTACACTTTCTTCTCCGCAGATTTGCATCCTCCGTCTTGCTCATCCTATTCCTATATTTAAGTGTGTGGATGACACGCTTTCCTTCTAATATGTTGTGGTGTCCTATAAATAAGAAAATAATATCTAATGAATGAGCTCATACGACTCGGTGCTTCTTGTGCAAGTCGTCGTCTTTACGGAGCTTCCATTTCTCCGTCATATGGAAAGCAATGTTGTCGTACAAATAGGACGTATAGTATAATCCAGACTGAATTACGTACATGTAGTATACACCTCCTTCTAAATATGGTTTTAGATACAAAACCCAAGAATATGACAGTCTCATCATCCTCCCTGTAGAACTCTCTCTTGGAGAAAGTGTATTATAAATAATATTATGTGGTTGGCCGCTGGAGTACAGATCAGATCGTATGAATAAAACAAACGTTACATACATCTCTACATACATAGTAAACATACATTCGTATTGTATGCAAACATATATAAGTAGGCAGTAGGATGAGCCCACTGTTTTGTGCTCGAGACCAGAGAAATAGGAAACAAGTGTCACTTTGGTGGTTAGGGAGTTGTGTCGTACTGCTCCAGCTAATCCTAATGCTCTGGATCCAAAAATAATTTTATCAAGCCATGAGGAAATTCTAGGATAATAACGTAATAGTAATTTTGGAGCAAGTTTTCCGTTAGCAACTTAAAGTAAATGCGATGAAATAATCGTCTTGAATACAATTCGTTTCACGTACTATTCGTGTAAGAGTGCTCTTCTCTCATTTTGGAGGGATGTGTACTGGTGTGAGATGACAACAACAGGTCTCTTTCTCTACAACTGCTCGGAGGCAATGAATGTATATAGTACAGTGTACTAATAACCCGTTTGCGTGCCTCGACTTCGTGTATGAATGATGAGTGAAAGCCAGCGCATAGGCAGAATTCCCCGTTTCTTTCTGATGCATGATGGCCAGGACGTATTTTGGGGGCAAAGAGAGACAGGAAATCAACCACACGTTTCACGTTCCTTCCACTGTTTGGTGACATGAAGCTAGCGGAACAGTTTGCATGCGTGCAGACGGGTATTGTTGGATTTCTGAAATGATTCGTGCTAGGATATCGTTTTGTACATTATTTCATGGGAACGTGAACCTCAGAGTGGAGATACAGTTATGGATACGTGAGATATACTCATTGTAAAACATTCAGTAGCCGGAGAGATGGCTACTTTGCTATCACCGATTTTCCTGGCGAAAGATAGATTAGATGATGTGGATATGTGCTTCAAGGAACTTTCAATGATGATACGATGAAGGATATATACGCACACACAGAGAGAACGAGTCGTAAGCCCAAGAACAATTCATCTCTCATAAATATTATTTTCAGACAAATTCTTGTCTGAACACGTATATATATGTATAGCTCCGTTAGGCTTTTCGTTGTGCACATAGAGCACAACTTGAATTAACATAAAAGCAAACAAGTTTTGCAGTTGTTCCGCGGAGGATTTTCTGGTGATATTCTTGGCAAACATTTTGGTGAAAGTTTATTTTTTGTTGTTCCCTCAATGTGGAAGGCAGCTCACAACATGCGTTGTAGGTTAGGCGAGGAGAGGATACGGCTATAAAATATGGAGGGATCCAGTGCCGTGATTGGCAGTGAGCTTACTGAAAGTCTAGGCCTAATCATCGAAAACTTTGGTGTGCTATTGAGTAAACAGAAGGAGTAAGTAAATCGAAGTAGTTTCATGACTAGAGCGATTCAAAACTTTGACCATGTTGTAAGATGTCAACAAAAGGCAAACAATTTGGCTAATTAGATTTAAAGTATTGACTGTACGGCATCTCGAAAGAACACAATTTCATCATGTATCGTTAAGTGGGGACGTTCAGAGTCGTAATTGAATCTGTAAAATATGCTCCTCTCCTCGCCGCTTTAGGAGTGACACTTTTGTCTTAAGCTGTAATACGTTGCGGTGGTTTACCTTCATACTGAAATTATGATGCTGATCTCTCCAAACCATTGAGAAGCATTCGATGTGCTGGACGGAACTGCTCACTACCAGTTTCGGAAGGCCAGTGAAAGGACAACCTCTGGACCAAACGATAGAGACACTGGATGGAACACATTGACAGCAAGTATTACTAAAAAAAAAGCAGAGGAGTAGGGGCAGGGGTTTCTTTCGGCCTCCAGCCGTTAAAGCCAAGTTGTAGGCCGACGGAAACTACTTGCCTCTATGGCTCTGAACCCCAGCTTTAATACTGCTGTCCAACCCTTATGACGCGCCAAGCTTTGGGAGGACGAGCTTCAGGTTGTGACACCGTGACCTTGAAACTTCATCCTCTGTGGAAAATCCATTGAGTTTCTAATCTTGCCTGTCATACGCGCAAAGAGAGAGGCTGAATACAAAAGGAGCATCATCATCAAAAATGTGACGACTTCCATACAATGAATTTCCGTTTCGGATCAATAAGCTACCGCGCTCCCTCCAGAGTTTCGTGCAGAGTTGCCAAACTCATGAATCTACGACACACACGAAAAGAATAGACGCTCTCTCTCTCTCTCTTGCTGACGACTACGACGATGCTGATTGTGTTTTTAGCCAAAATAGGCAACATATTGTGAACAAAGGGAGCATTGCATGTTGTCATCTATTACGATACATTGTACTCCAATATGTCTACACCACATTATAGCACAACGTACAAACTTTATTGTTAATATCATCTCAGATTTTTCTGGAGCATAATCAAATCGTAGAGTAGCAATGCGTACACGCGTACTCGAGTATAGTGGCTGGTCGTCATATAGAGGTTGTTCGTAAGATAATTTGATTTACTGCTTCACCCCTTCTGAGAATGCACTTACTTTGTTTGGCGTACCAGATCATCAAAACTGAAGCCATTTTGGCTGTCACTTCGTGAGAAGGATGATTTCGTGCCAACCCTGGACTACCTTACGAAAGCCCTTCTCGGCACAGCGGCCGACTCGAAGGTGGACTCCGATACGGAGTGGAGTGCCCCAGAATACGAGGCCGCACTGAAGCGAGCTCTGAAAATTCCGACATGTCCAATCGTTCCCTTTTTTGGAGCTTACCTCAGAGAGCTGAGGACTGTCCTCAACACGCCATCTCTCATTGTCCTGTCGACAGGCTCTGAGCAGCATCAGCTACAGGTAAATATGAGAGAGAAAGCGAATGGAAGTCTGGAAGCTTGCGAAAGCTTTCTAATGTGATTATTGAGTGTGCACGCACTGCACTAATCAGAGCTTCTGTCTTTCGTGCCCTATCAGTCATTGACTCAGCCGGACACGGATGACGAGTATTTCACCAAGATTGGGACGGGCAGCTTGCTCAGTATGAAGAAATTGCGCAAAGTCCAATCCATCTTGGAGCGAATCTCCGTCGTCCACCAACATCACACGAAGCGTCAGCAGAAAACTGCATTCCTCAATGCAGACCGACTGAGGTAACATCATCAAATAATGTAAGAAGCAAGTCTCTCGACATTTTGTCAAGTAAGCTTACACTCTCTAATGAACATTAATGTAGCATACACACGTCGAGCATCGAGAGGTCGGGCTATCCGGACGACGAAGACTCTCAGGACAGTGCGGACGAGTTCTACTGTCACAAAAACGAGAGTTCCGATGAGCCAGCAGCACACGTGACACCATTCCCCTATGAGCCTGTCCAGCCCATCAGTCACGATCCTGACGTGTCCTTTGTCCCGCTTGACAACTCGAGAAACACGATTGACTTGCACACGCTCCAATCCCTGCATCATGGCTGCACTGCTATTCATCTGGACAGTGACGGGAGGTCGGCTTTTGTGTGGGTGAAGTTGGAGCGCTCTTGCGGAACAATAACCTGGAGCAAGCCGGTGTGGAGCTCCCTCAGATTCTCGCATGCACAGCCCGATTTTTTGTTGAACATTGACCCTGAGACGATACCCGTGCTGCCCAGTTTGCTCATGAAATATGGAGGAGGACCTGGAGGGAGCAGTGGTGGGGCCAGCTCTGTTGGCCCCACTGGACTGGGACCTGACATTGCCAGTGTTGGGCCTGAAGAGGGCTACATTGATCTGAACGCGGTGAAGGAGGTGGAGGTAGGGAGCAGTAGGGATGTCGATGTGGTTGCTGCTATGAAACGGTAACGCTATGCTATGAAATACTATGAAAGTTTTTTTTTGTCACTGTAGCTAGACATTGAGAGGTTGTCATAAAGAGAAAGAGAGCTAATTTTTTTTTCATTTTGTAGTTTTGGAGTTGAATCCTGGCCTATCAACGATACCTACATATCTTTGGTTTTCGGAATGGTTCTGAGTGATAATCGATACACCGCTTTTGTTTTTCCACCTCGAATGGCAACTGTTTGGTCAAATGGTGAGGGGCAGTGAAAAACTGAAATTAATTGTGATTATTTATAAGATTCTCACGCAGAAATTAAACATGAATAGTTACATAATTTCATTTTTTTTTCTACTCACAGGTTTGAGAGCCGTGGTGAAGTCACTGCGACGAGTGATAGGGAAACCTGATCGCAGGTTGGTTTGGTTGAAGGAGCAGTACTTACAATTATACTATGAAGATGGACGTTGTCTAGCGCCAACAATGGCAGATGCCATTAGGGTAAGCCGGAAAGATGATTTTGTAAAATGTAAGAGTTATTATTCCACATTTTTCTGCTAGGCAATAGGCCAAACGACCATGAGTTCATCTCTGTAATATGATACGTTGCGCGGTATGCTCGTCAAGGAGAGTATTGATGTCACTTCATCTACTCTACAAGAATAACTTAATTACGCTTTGCCACTTCCACTTTTTCCTTTCCTGTAGGTTTTCGGTGGACGAAGGTGGTCCTCCGCGACTCCACAGGGAAATGCTCCTGACACACCACCCTTCCGCAGGAATGCATCCGTGAAGTTTAGGAAGAAGCGGTCTCTAGCCAACATTCATATGATCAAGGTAGCTAATATATTAATATAGAGGCTAATTTACCAACGTCGTGTATATTGGATGTCGACAGATTTACATAGTTCCTCTCAGGGTACGTGTGGAGGAAGAGCTTGTATGAATGTGCGAGGATTTTTGTTAGTACCCAGTGGCAAGATGATGTATGATGATGATGATGTGAAATGAAATTTCAGGAGTCATTAATTCGTGGCACTGAGCACACGATAAGTGAGTTTCATCGACCACCGAGCCCTGCCTCGAAAGGGAAGGCTGACACTGGGGAGGGCTCTGCACCCAACACTCCACTTCATCAGCATCCCCAGTCTTTAACGAGAATTAAGAGTGCTGCTTCCATGGTACCTGGTCCTTACACAGAGGGATCTCCTTCCCCTCAAGCTCGTGTCTCTGCACTGACACACGAAACGAGACTGAACTTCCAGAACTTTATTCTCCTCTTTCAGGCCTTCAGGTTGTTGCGAAATTTATATACCGTGTATAATATGAACGTACACTACCTTGTACAGACACACACTCATATAATAACTTTTCTCCATTACGAGTAGTTTGCGTGCAAGGAAAGATTTGAGAGACTTGTTCGACTCGATTTCCGTCGCACAAAAACCGGATTGCCAAACCGAATCCTCGCAACCTGACTCTCCAGAGCGGAGCCAGTCCTCCTCAACTTCGGGTAAAAAAAGGAGAAATCCTTAATTAGATGTAGTATCATGACAGGTTTATGGAGAGAGTGACACATTGATCATTGCTCAATACAGCGGGAGCAACTCCTCGGCACGCCATCAAAGGTAAAATCCATTGTGTTGGGGCGAAGCCAGAGAGCAAGTTCATCTACGATGCGATCGCTTCCGCCAGCATCGTTCAGAATGGGGCTGGAGTGGAAACCTCGCGAAGCCGAGTAGTGACATTGACGGCGTTTATGAACTTTCTCAAGGTGCAGCAGGGAGAGAGAAAGCCAGAAACCGAAACCAAAGCCTTAATTGAGGTAATGATGAAGTCATGGCAGGTGTAGATTACATAGATATTTCAAGGGGTGGTGAGATTGCATAATATTTGTGAGTGTGATGAAATATCAGGATGAAGTTCACTCAATTGTGAATTTTTCATACACGTAGCGGTTCGAGCCTGACGAGGCATTGCGACAACAGCACTGTCTGTCATTTGAAGGATTTGCGAGATACATGATGTCTAGTCACAACTTGGCGTTTGTCAGTGAAAGGATTGTGCCCCTGGAGGCGGAGTTGGATCACCCCTTGGCTCATTACTACATCGCTGCGAGTCACAACACGTACTTGACAGGGCATCAACTAAAAGGGGAATCCTCCGTTGAACTCTACAGCCAGGTATGCCTGTTTGCTTCTCGAATTGAAGTTGAAGGGTTTGGACAAAGATTGAATCTCACTATTTGTCTGGCTAAACATTATTTTGTGCTGAAACTGGACACATTTTTGTTATGTGAAATATTATTTAAAAATGTAAAATAATTCCTAATCCTCCTGTCCACCAGTCGACTACCGCACAAAGTTCGTCGAATCCCTCGGGCAGGAATCGATCCGGAAGTAGGCCACAGTCGGCCAGGACAAATAGCATTGTGAGCAATGCCAGTGGTGGCTCGATGAATGACGACTACTCGGAATCGGATTCCGATTACGAGGATGACATTGGTGACGGTATGTTTTCAAGGCTTGGAGTATCTCACAATTTTTTTTGTCTAGTATTTTTGGAGTTCGCTCACCACGATATGTCATGGAAGCTGAATGAAGTCATGAGCTTTTTCCATGAGTTTCATTAATGAAATGTGTTTTGTGGATTTGTGGCAGCGGGCTTAGTGGTTTCTCGGCAAGCCTCCGAACAGGCCCTCCCCACTACCCCAAGGACTGACTCGCTCACTAGTCAAGAATCTTCAGTGAAAAGTGCCAAACGTGGGGGGATGATAGCTGGACTGAGTACAACCACCGGTGTTGGCGGTCAACAGAGTGAACTCATCGAGTGGGCTGTGGAGCCGGAGGATGTGCCAAATTACCAGAAGAAGAAACAAAGTAGCCAAATCGCCAGAGAACTTTCCGACTTGGTCATTTATATTCAAGCGATAAAATTTCGGGGACTGACCACCCTCAGCCCAAGTAGTTCGGTAAGGAATAAGATGATGCAGAAGAAGAGTATTTTGCCTGCACCCACCGCGTCAGCGAGTCAACCCGTCACCCCAGCGTCGTCGACGGCGACCGTCCCCTCCGATCATTATCCGAGGAGGGTTCAAACCAATCATCCCGTGTATCAGTGCTGCTCCCTCAATGAGAATGCGTCAAAGAAGCTGTGCAGGAAGCAACCTCTGCAAGTCATTTCTCACACGGAGACTCAGTTGATTCGAGCGTATCCGGCTGGGATGAGGATAGACTCGTCCAACTTCAACCCTCTCATATTTTGGGCGTTTGGGGTGCAAATGATAGCTTTGAATTATCAGACTGAAGACACCGCACTCCATTTGAATGCTGCGATGTTCGAGCAAAATGGGAGGTGTGGCTACGTGCTCAAGCCGGCGGTGATGTGGGACAGGAATCATGTCATGTACCGCAGATTCAACCCGCTCGAGAAGGAGTTTGACGGCCTCCACACGGTCCACTTGCACTTGACCATCATTTCTGGTCAATTCCTTGCCCCCACGGTGTATCAAGCCAGTCCTCAGATTGAGGTAGAAATCAGTGGGATTCCAGTCGATTGTGCCAAATCCAAAACTAGAATTATGTCCCGCAATGCCCTCAATCCAATTTGGAACGAGACCCTTGAGTTTACCATCCAGTTCCGAGATCTCGCGTTTATCCGCTTTACAGCGATTGACTGTAGCAGTGGGAGTGGAGGCAGTGGCCATCCTTTGGCTCAGAGGGTGATCCCTTTCAAAGGTTTGCGATCTGGCTACCGCCATGTTCGCCTGAGGAGTGTGACGAATCAGCCACTTCCGGTGACAACATTATTCATTCACTCCAGATTCGAGGAGGAAGGGGAAGAGGTCAATCTACCCAATGGTCAGCGAAGTCTTTCGAAGGAAGACTCACTTCGAGAGTCCGTTCTGGACTTTGAAGGTTAGCTCACATTTCAAGCAGGCCGTTCTCTACAGATCGCCGTTAGTTCTAACTGTTACCGTTTTGTCACGCTTTTAGGAACCTTCACAGCAGGACACACGTTCGGGAAGCCAGTTTTACCGTTGAAGCGGCGCATGTTCTTTCTCGCCATTCACGGCGTCGTTAGTGAGGAGCCCTACACAATCTTGAAGGTGACTCAGGATACGACGGCGATAGAGGTTATCAACTCAGCGCTTCAGAAAAGTGGACGAACAGCAGAAGGCTGCAAAGAGTATGTTTTAATAGAGGAGGTCGCCAGAGGTTGGGATGCAAAAGAGAAGGATTTACCACCCACACAACGAGTCCTAGATCCGGATGAGAAGCCTTTGCAAGCCCAGTCGCAGTGGAAAGGAGAAGGGAAGTTTATACTGAAGAAAACGGGCAATGATCCCAGCAGTCGAGCGTGGCTTTCATCGATATCCGCCCGTGGTGGTCGTTACGCGGGGGACAGGAGCAAATTTGATAAAAACTCCCGTGACGACGAGTTGCAGCATTGGGGTGAAGAAGATAACTTTCTCGTATGCATCCATAACGTTTCCCCTGAGATTCCCTACGCTATTTTGAAGGTATCCCACAGATTTTTCTGCTTTCTGTGAACTTATTTTTTATATGCTTATTTAATGCTGTGATTCATTTAGCTAGCAACGAGATTTTTTGAATGCATTTCCGTAGGTTCCCATCAGGAGTTCCTCACAGGATATAATCGCTCAAGCATTTGTCAAAGCTCGTCGTCTAGAGGATCCTTCAAAGTTTGTTGTTGTCGAGGAACTCGAGCCGATGCTCCCTTCTACATCAGGGCAAAGCGCCGAGTCAGCAGGGTCATTTAGGAAGAAGTCATCAACAAGGACTTCAACCAGAATATTAGACGACGATGAAAACGTGTACGAGAGTCAACTCAAGTGGAACACGGTTGGAAAGTGAGCGAATTGTACAGTGAAACAATTCCGATGGATAGTAAAAAAATATTCTAAAAAATCAACTCTTTATGCTTGCCCGCAGGTTTGTGCTAAAGGAAAGGAAACAAGTTTTCTCTCTCTTTGGAACGTCAACCGGCAGCAGTAGTCAATCCTCACAGGGGACTGCGGACAAGCCGAAGCAACCCAAAGGGCTACGAGTATCCACACTGGCGAGGTTAGGCAAGTTACGCATTCATCGAAGTGGCAACAGTAAGCACGGGGAGAAAGCACGACAGTACATGGCCGAACGTCAAGCCCTGAGTCTTCACGATAACCCAGCACAAATCACTCGTCCAAGAAAAACCAGACCGAGACGAACCGCACACTCAGAAGGGGAGACACTCTCCGATGAAGAAACTCATGAAACTGACTTCAAGTCCACAGTTGCCAGGCTTAAGAAAGTGTCTTTGAGGCGGTTTAGAGTTTGGAAGTAATTTCCGCAGCGTAGCTCTTTGTAGTCAACTAAAACTTACCTGTTCCCGGTTCATACAAACTCACGTGTACATGTACATATTATGTACACGTGAATTGTGGTAATGCGCGCACAAGTAACATACTTGCAATTTAATATACTTCGTGTTGCTTAGCAAGACAAAAAAAAAAACAAAATGACTCAATTACTATTGCAAGTCTCTACATATTATTTGGAATACATATTTCACGTATTCCTCCGATATTAAATAAGATCCTGTACAATCCAGTTTGTCGGAGCGGAAATTAATGTACCAGATTTTAGAAGAGATGCTCTACCATAGTATTGTTTTATCAGGTTTAGGACATATCTAGGGATAAAGACATGAGGTGCGTTGATACATATATCTGTCGTCAGTATTACTATCCCCCAGAGGTAGCCTTGGGCGGATTCAGAAGAATATTGTTTCTTGTACAAGAAAAAAATGTTATGCAGACACTCCTCTGACCATTTAAGGTTTTTTTGACCGTTGAACTTCACGGATCAGGCACAACAACTACAAAATGTTCATGTTGATATGTTTGTAAATACTCCCGATTGCCTTTCAGGTTTTTGTACGGTATACTTCACGTTTGAATTCTCAAAATTATGTACTTGCGGAAATGAGTTGTTAAATGAACCTTAAATGTTGAGTGAACAGAAAACCCTCAACGTAACAAAATTTTGTTAGTATCACATAAAATATATACTCTTCTGACCTTTTTGTGAAGGATTGTGTTAGCAGTATTTTCGATAAGATGACCTCACACATACAACGATATACTTTATCTCAACGTGTTTATTCTAGTCTCGATGCTGTGATAACTCCACCCCTAAAAATTTGAAACGGATGTTTCTTTTTTTCCATTTTACTAACCTACTGTGTCGGTGTCATCGTAATTATGTATGCTATAAAATATTCCAGGGCTTCAAACTAACTTCGCATGGGTTAACTGAACTATCTTCTTGGCAGATGTACATACATAGGTTTTCTATTTCAAAAGAGAACAAAAACGAGGTCAAATTTTGAACTGCACAAAATGTACGGATATGGATAGGATAGGAAAATACTTGAGAGAACAATAAAATGAGGTTGCACTCTCTCTCTCTTTTCTGGATGCAACGCTCCAATGGTTGGTGGTATAGGTTTGTTTTTAAACTGTAATTTTGACTGTTTTAGTTTTAGAAATTAGAACATTTTGGGGTTTCTTCGTATAAATTTTTATACAAAATATGGTGGCTGATTGGAACAAAGCAGTTTACAGCATCACATCTCGTACTTTTACTTTCGTACTGGTTTTATTAATCAAGTTTGTATAAGAACCAAGAACAAAGGAAACTACCAAAGAACTTTTCTATCTTTAATTATCTAGTGTGACATGACTACTGTACGCACTTTCATGCAACATACTTCTTTTCTACAACGAACTAGTGTACTTGAAAGGGACATTTTTGTACTTTGTTATCTCTTACCGAGAAAATTTATAATGATACATATAATTCGAATTTACAACATGGTTAGTACTAACGTACCAAACCATCTCTACTGTATTTTCTAAGTGTATGAAAAATAAGAATGCTATATGTGTGTGGTAGAGAGTGGGTGGTGGGTGGCCCAAGTTTTGGTGGAAAGCCTTAATACTCCACACTTCAAATTATTGTGACATACAACTCGCTGATGTACGATTTGACAAAATTACAAGCATACCTCTAATCATATCTCATGTATCCGGAAAACACATATTCAATACCACAAACAATGCACCTGAAAGTTAAAGATGAAATATCAAGATTTTTTTTCCAGATTTCTTACGTGAGCTATCCTAATCAAATTCCGTAAGCTTTAAGGCTTGAGTTTCGGCAACTGAATAGAGAAGAGTTACCAGCCAGCATCTTCCGTTTCTTAAATTAATAGAAGCTGGCAAATATAATACTTAATATGTACAACGTAGGCCATTTATTATGATGCGTTCAATTCTTTTTCAAGTATGTCTCATTCAGTCAGATAAAATGGTCGTATGGAAACTTCAAGTTGCTGTTATAGAAATTGTATGGTGCAGATGATTCACAATGTGTTGGTGCGATTTTCTGTTGTTCAGTAGGATGTAGTGTAGATTAAATATGATGTCTTGTAAGAGTTAGTCAAACGTCAAAGGAAAATGATACGATACGTACTGTGCCAATGAGTTACCTTTAGTAATAGAGATATAAAAATGTAGGTGGTAATTAAGAATGCACTACTGTAATGACAGCTGTGTACACCCGGTTGTTATCAGTGTAGGGTTCATGTACTGGATAAAATTATAGAGATAACCCCACTGGATACATGAAAATAGGGAAGTAGGAGAGAATTCTTCGTAACCTCTAGAAATTAAATGCACAGTAATTTATAATTGGAGATTTCTCATCCCTCGTCCTACGTGCAATAGGAAAATCACGGGTGAATGTTACGCGTGAATACAGGTTTTTGTTCAGGTTTTAGAATTTACAGGATTTCTATAGTCTTAATTAGGCTCAGGGTTGTATTCTTAATTTGTCTTAGAAAAGTAGCCTGATAAATTTTGATTCAATGTCGTTTCTAGGAAAAAAAGTTAAACGCGGTAAACAGCCAAGCTTGAGTAAACCCCTTCGAAACAAGTTTGGTCATTAACAAAAACCACCCGAACCTAGTATTCATACGCATTGATCAAATATTCAACGTATATCGCCTGCTTAAAAGCAGAAGGGCGTTAGTAAAAAGTACAGTAATTTCAGAAAGCCGTAAGCAAAAATTTAGAAAATTCAAAAAGGACGTAAATGAGTTTTATAAAATGGCTTCAGAAGG
>JAHZMW010004219.1:0-64180 GCA_027743745.1 Alloscopus bannaensis | reverse complement strand
ATATTGTGTATTATTATTATGACGTGCCACGGAGGTATGCATTTTTATTACCAAGTGGTAGCGCAAGAATCGATGATTTTTGGAATTAAAATACTGGTTCTAATCATTTAATAATAGCGCCTCCACGACGAGATGAATTGGGTGGGTGGGTCACGAGCGCGATTTCGAGCTCGACAGCAAAATGAACCGACGAAAGGCCCACTCCAACGAACGCAACAATCGACAACCGCAACGAACGAAAGTGCAGAAGGGGAGAACCTTGTCACTGATGACGACGAAACTCCCATCGTTCCACCGCGGTATCCACAAACGCGTCCACCCAGAAGGAGTGGTCGCAAGGAGGTTCACGTAGAACCCCCGAAGGAGATCGATCTAGGCGCGTTGGGCTACACCAAGGTTGGCGAAGGAGGTCCTAGAAGAGTGGTGCCTATGCTGGAACTAATAGAAAAAAAGCTGCCCAATGGCCATGTCCTAAGTTTGCAATTGAGTCATCAAGTCGATCTCACGAGGATGAGAGAACCAGATTCGAGCAGCAGCATTGCCAGCAATCCATCATCAACTACAGTTGGAAGTGTTACGATTACTACGACTCACACGACTCAAACCTATTAACTAACTAAGCATGATTAACCGAAACCTAATAAACGGTTAGTGATTCACAAAAATTTTTCACACAAGTGACTATTAAGCGAATTTTTGCAAAAAGAAAGAAAGGAATGAATGGTTATTATTAATTACTGGTGAGTCAGAGGGAAAGGCATAAAAAATGTTGTCCGTAATATAGAATCACTCGTGTGATAAATAAACGGAAAACGATGATGCATCATGCATCCAGTTTAGGTTTTGGAAAATACTTTCAGCTTAGAAAAACGTTAAACTTTAAGCAATTTTGTTAAGCAGTGAATTGTCAGTTATATTATTTTGCAAATTCTAAAATAAAGGTTTTACTCTTATTACTACAAACCTAAGTGTGCGGACGTTGACTTTGGTTCACACAATGCCGGAAGACGACAGATTAATTATTAGAATTCGTCAACCGCAAATCCTAAAACATCGTAATACTGAGTCGGCAAGATAAAAAAATAGGTGACAAGAGAGAACAGTAGATTACTTCATATGCATTCAGTACGATAATACCATAAACAACTAATTGTAAGAGTATAGAAATCCCCATTTCTTATTCTATGATTAACAAAGTAAAATTGTTTATTCTATACAATTAATGTAGAAATTTAAAGAGCCCTTAGGTATTGTACTTAATAATAGCAGAAAACAGCTACCCTTACGCCGCAAGGCTTGCGGGTACTTTATCGTACTGCATTTTACGGATTCCAAACCTTAGAACCAAGAGTTTAATTAATTACGCATATCGTTCCTTCCTCGACTAGCTACATTCTTTGCCTTTGAAAAATCATAATTACAAAATGGCGTTGCAAATGTTGCTCTTAATTCCTCTACCAAAGACAAATCCCTGCAAAAGGCAGGTAAGTCTGCGACTATCTATGATAAATCTATGATGATGATGAGTTTAGAAGTTTTTGGACTGTGCTTCATTGGACAAACTAAGAAATCTGATAGCACTATTGGAGATTGGAGATGCCCCACACCAAAATCATTACCCACGTACATACTGTACTATTCTAAAGGTAATAACACGACACAGGTAAGTCGAACTTGTGGTGTCGTGAAGTTTTGGACTATTAAACATTTTTTGCTCTGTCATTCCCTATTATGTACATATCTTTCCTTGGTTTTACGCTGTACTTTGCGATCGGCCAAAAAAGACGAAACCAGCACAGTTCTTCCTTCACACAGGGACTATTGTATACAGAGTTCTGAATTGGAATGAAAGGAGGTTGGAATAGTTTATGCATTATTCCTCATTTCGACTTATGTAAACCGTAGAAACTCCTCTTCTAATGGTTTTCTACTGCTGAAGCTATATATACGGAATCCACAGATGCAATGCTGCTGGCCCTCTGTTAGCATAAACTTTTTTTTATAAAAAAAAGGACTACGTCTCTGCTTTTTGCTGGTAAAATATGTATTGCATTTTCCTACGTCCCAAATCATGACTTTGTAGTGCACTACCAATATATTCGCTTCTTCTTTCGATTTTGCCGTATATTATCTATTTCTCTTTTCTCTCGTAGTTCTCTCCGTTGTTCGACATTCGGCGTGAGTAACGTAGAAGGTTGCTTATTCAAATGGCCGTTAGTCTAGGGTGTCTCAACTGAAAGCTGCTGCTTTTACTAGAGAAAGAGAGTTTTGTTCGTGTGACCCTCCTCCTTTTCCTACCCTTTTTGGAAACTCGTTAAGTTTCCCTGTGCGGGGTAGCGGCAGCTTTTTGAATATATATATTATATAACCACTTGGCCCTGTGTGTAGCACATACTATACTTGGAAAACACGCATAATATACAGATGTACGACTGCTATAAGTTTCCTGAAAATCCCGTTTGGCAAGCAGGCAGCTGAAAGTAGAAAAGTAGAAAAAAGTGCTGTTTGGTATGTGTGTGTGTGTGGATTCGGATTCCTTCTTGTCCTGGTTATATTGCTCACATGCAAAGAATTTGCACAAATGGTGGCATTAGTCTAGTCTGTTAGTTTAGGCTCTTGCACACATACCCACTCCTTTTACCAACACACACTACCCCATCATCTCATTCCTTCGCTATTATTTTTTTCTCGGGAAAGTAAAAAATACAGAGGAGGCCTGGCTTTGTAATAGATTTTTGTACAATTTCATCGTGCCATCATATTTTACCATTCGGAAATTGCAATGAATTTCGTCGTGTTTTTTTCTGGGTGTGTGCTCCTCTTTTGCGCTTCGTTGCCGAGAACCATTCGTTCAAAAAGAAACCTTGGATAAAAGTTGTAGTAAAAGGGACTTCAATGAAAATAAATGTTCAGATTTCCTTGGTCAACGACATATACTATTCTAAGCATCCAGAGCAAGTAGGTTATTTGCTAGAATCAGGGGGTGTTTTGAATCTTCTTCGTTATATGTACGATGACCATTCTAACGACAAGACGAATCATACTTAAATTTACAACAAAAAGCGTGTTTATATGTCCTTGATCTTATGTAAGAGAAAAAGTGCACTACCAGACGAATTTAAGCCAACCGAAGCAGAATTACTAGCAATACACAAGAAAGTCAACAATGTCATAAACGTAGGGAGCCAGAAGCAACAATGTAGTGGAAACAAGAGAGACACAAAGAACTCAAAGATGGATGTGTCCGTGTTATAAATGGGTTGTAAAAAACTGCACTTAAGGTTGTATATCAAAACGTAGGGAGAATAATATATAGGTACGCAGGACGGTACAGAGAGTGAGGCAGAAAAGCATGGTAGTTGAGTTGTGTGCAATACACAAAGTTTTTCCTAAGCTTTAATGTGCAACGATGTGATGTGGGTACATCAGTTATATGTCCTGTAGACGGTATAAAGTGTAAAAGCACCAAATCATGGACATGGCCTTCGCCTTAACTCATGAAATTCCATTCCCCTTCAAGAAGTAAAAAACAGTAGACCAAAGCGTAGAGCTCAGTGTGTGTATAGTAAGGAAAGCACAGAAGACAGAAATGCTCGAAGAAAAAAGTGAGTGAGAGAGAGAAGAACCCCACGACTTAACTGTGTGAGGAATACTGACGAACTGAGAGTGTGGTCTATATACCCCATAAACTTTATACAAACATCGTACCGTAACCCTTTTACGTTTCCTATCGCTCTCACTCTGTACAGCTTTTTTTCTCGTTTGTGATCTATCTCTTAGCATCCCATACGTCCGCATACTTAACTCGAGGAAATACACGTTCTATCTCAGTCTCTGCCTGGGTTTGTGTGAGGGCGAGAGTGAGCAAAAATTTCGTTACTTTGCACAAAGCACACTGTAAGCCTAGAGAGAGTCTTCTGTGCTTACAAGCTGTTACAATTAAATGTATCCGTATATGTACCTCAATGAGACACATTTTATGTGTCCATCCTGTTTAGAGTGTTATATGCGTAATTGACAGTGTGAATGAATAATACGCTTTCAAATGTTATCATCTGGATTGTTATGTGCGTGAACGATTTTAATATAAGATATTTTGTTGATTTACGCTTCAAATTCCACGGTTCAGATTCTCTGATGCAATAGGAGGAGAAATGTTGAATGCACGAAGTAATTCTAACGTAACGTTGTTGCACCTAAATTCGTGTTGATTTTTGTCAGCGTCGACGCAGTTAGGTGTCATTCTAAGTACACACAACATACAAAAGCCTACATATATATGGAGCAGGTGGTGGAGATTTGAAAACATTGCAAGAGAAGGTTAAAAAATTAGAATCTTTGGGAAGAAAAAGTATTAAAATGTTCAGTCCCAAAGTTATGATAGTTTTTAGGAGAAATTTCTGTATTGGAGCATTTTATATATTTTTTTCTAAACATGTCAGAATACTCACCCATTCTTTTATGCAAGTTAATATGTTTTCTTATTCATTATGTAACGGGTATTTATTTGATCATACATTATAATGGACTAGGCTTTGTCACACAGCCAGTTTGGAAATCAGCCTAAGACATGATTAATGGTTTCGACGTTTTTTTAGTAATACATGAAAATTAACAAGGAAAAAAGTTCTATTAAAGTTAAATCTAAAGAATGTTACTATTGTATTCGTCTCACTCAAGGCAAAGTTACCAATCTCTGGCAATGTCAAAAACACTGCCAGGTTTTAGATCTGTGCTGGCTTCGTCCATATTTTTATGTGTGTACCTCAATTAGTGTGCTTTCAGGTATTGGACCTTAAACTAAGAGTGTCTAGAGTTATTACACTTCAAATACAACGATAAAGAAGGTGTACGTATGTGCAGAAAATGCGCATGCACAATTCCATTTGCAGGCAGACATATAAACTATTACAAAATTGCATCCCTTCCAAAATAAGCTGTGCATGTGTGTGCCACTACCAGGAATAGCGTCGAATCTCATCTGCGCTGTGTCAACCTGATAGTGAAAAATATACATTATATTCTATCCTTTTTTCGACTTTTTCTACCCACCTCCACACTGTTACACATGGCAGAATCCACTTCGAACGTCTTGCCTGCATGGCAGTACGTAATTCCCAATGAGTTTAGTAGTAACAAGTGAAAAGGATAGGGAACAGAATAGAGTACTAGGTAAGTAACACAACCAGAAAAAAAATAGGTACATAGGTATACTGTCAGCTACTTTATATCGTCCCTTCACAAAAGCCGAGTTATATAAATACATCGACTTACTATATTTAGTAGGAGTAAGTGTGAATTGGACAAGGAACTTGAAAAAGCATTCCAAGCAGACTGCGTAGAGGAATTCTCTAATATATATAGAAAATATACAATTACATATATACTAATTATACTTTTATATTTATACGCCTACCTATATAGATATATAATGTGGTACATACCCAGTACCCACACACCAGAGCGAAAAGCTCTCTTCCATCAGCTAGGGAGACCAATGCAAAGAGTGCATACGCGTTTGTGCCTATGCGTAGCTCGGCACATCAACTCTCCATTCTGAGAGAGACCCTAGTGCATGTCCTTTTCACTTGGTCATGGAGTATGAAGTAATGCATACAAGTTTCCCATGAAAGATAAAAAGCATTCCTCTCTCTCTCACTACTTATAAAGTAAACCCTTTTTTATACTTTTACACTGAAAACCTACACCGAGTATAAAGGGCTTTTTCTTGCACCACACGATGTAAAGCGTATATAAGAAAGGAGCGGAGAGCCGTGTGTGTGGGGCAAGCTTCTCTTTCTGTGTGTGCATACTATGCATTCGTGATGACGATGATGATGATGCATCCATCCACACACATACCTACATCCACCGATACGCACATTACACAAGAGAAGAAAAAGAGGCGAAGGCAAAAAAGTGTGTGCGAGTGTGTGTGTGAGTGAGTGAGCTAGAGAGAACTAGAGAGAAAGACGAAAAGGGATGGATATAATCAACAGTATTTTTTGGGAGCTAGATAGATGCTGATATTCATCCATCCAGAGAGAAACGAGAGAGTGCTGCTCTGCTCCTGTTCTCTGGTTCTCTTCTCGCAAACCACCATTACTACAACCACTTTACGTCTTCGCTTACTCCTCTCTGTTGCCCGTATTCACTTTTATACAGCGTCTAAAAACTATCGTGCTGTTATTATTATTAAAAACCTCTCTTTCTCGCACATACATTCATACTTTGAAAGTATAGAGAAAAAGCTAGGAGCTAACAAAAAAGCGTGTATTATTTGTACAAGGTGTAGTGGAAATATACATATTTCCTTGCCGTCAAAAGAGGACTCTAGTAATTACAATAATACTATATACTACTAGAATGTCTAGTACTGACACTCGTGCTATTGCTACTGCTTTTTTAAAAAGATTTTTCTGAGGAAATTGCCGCATCGTTCAATGATATAATATACGCAACACAGCAAGCTCAACTAAAGTATATGGAGTTTGCTCAGAAGGAGAATTTCTTTAAATGTAACGTGTGTATTTATGATTCTAGACAAATAAAGAAAAAAACACCCTACACTGCGTTACTATTGTAGGAGGATAAATATAACATTGGCCGTAAAATAAACTAGCAAACAATGCGTTTAGTAAGAAAGTAAATACTTAATGTGAGAAGCTACTGATTGTTTTCTTTCAAAAAAGTGCGTGCTATTACGTCTGCGTATGTATGGCTGTGAGATAACGTTGACTTAGCAGGGTGCGTTGATTACTTGTAATTTTATATAAAATACATATATATTTATTTCCCCATAAATATAAGGTTACAAGAAAAAATATCCTTTGATTCGCACAGACACACACAGGTTTGACTTGCAGTTGATAACGTTGAAAATGAAATGCAAAGTTAGGTGGAAAAATCGCAATCGTCTGTGTGTTGGGATAACATACGAAGAGTGAAGAGGGAGATTTATTTTTGTGTACGTAATCCATTACGCTAGAAAATATAATAGGGAAAACATTAAAAGTAGTTTTAGTTCACTTGCAGTTCAATGTTGTTTGTGAAAGGATGAGTTATGGTTGAGCTACATTATCTCGCATAACTCAAAAAAGCACAGGAGCTTTAAAGTCAAAGTAACTCAGGGAATTGCTCACACACACCTTGGCTGTTATTATGAGCGTTCTCTCTGCGTCTCAAAGTATCCTCTGTATCTCATTACAATGAGTGTAACTTTGTATTTTTACTGCAGAATATTGCGTTTTGCTACTACATACTGTGTTAATGCAATAGCTTGCTGCAGGCTTTCAAGCTTCAGCGCATAACTAACATCGCTTTTGCTAGATTTCAGATGTTTATAAGCAAAGCTGCGCTTTTATTAGGGAAAAGCATTACCAAACCCTAAGATTACATTGTAGTAGACAAATTCCTTCCACATCGACTTTGTTGTTCATTTTTTAGATTTTTCTCAATCAGCAAGGGAAACTTCTGCAAAATCGTAAACAAAACTATAAAATCGAATTCCGTTTGCAGGGTGAATGCTTTATAATACGGTACGGCTATTAGCAACATAATTGTCAATTATTATTTGCAAACACAATGTGCATTTAAAATTTGTATCTTGTGTTCCTTACACACATACACAGTTGTAAAGTACACTCTGTTGTCGTAAACAGTTGTCATTAACGCAAATGACCAAGACCAAACCAAGTTGGTTTAGGAGTAAGGTCGCAACATTTTGCTTTGATTCGCTGTTTTGTTTATCAAATAAATTGTGAGTAGCCGGATACAGTAATTCGGGACAATTAGAACATTCCAAACGATTCAGTAAACACGGCCAAAAAAGCTATAAAAAATTCGTTTTTCTCGCTTTTTTTTCAGATCAACGTTTGGAAGTTAATAGTCCATCCTTATCCTAGCCAAAGGTTATTTTGCAAATTCGCAACAAGTCCAAGTCATAAAAAAGCCACTTGGTTGATGTCTCCTAATTCCATATTTCCAATTGCTGCGATAGTAGTAATCACATCACATCTTAAGTTTTCCCAATCGAACTGAAATGTTCAGTTGTTTGGAGTGAACCACCATAAGAATCGAAGCTGTGGTTAAATGCACAACCCAACAGTTGACAATGTAGATTCCACAGTGATGCTTATTTTTTATAAAAAGAAGAAGACTACACAATAAATGTACATTATTTGTATTACGTAGCATGCGTCTGCATGTTGTATTGTAGCATCGTTTTTTGCTATCCGTACGTACACAGCAACCCTTGCTTCCATTTCTACTTCCACTCTATCCAAACGGGTGAGGTGAATTAAAAACGTTGGTTTACTACGTAATGATATCTTTCTGTTTATCAGAATGGCTGCCTGTAGTCTATGCTGGTTTGCTTCACTTTCGTCGCACGGTCGTACACCAGTGTGGTAGGTACATTTATGGTCAGAGTGAACCTAAATAAAGTCAGCTTTGTGGACTGTGTAACCTACGACTGACCGTGATGGACATTTCTTGTTGCAATGCAGAAGCAACACGCATACAAGCATTCCAACAATCGAGAAATATTTAGCAACAACACTAGATTGAATTCGTTCCTCCCAAACCTTTCAATTGTATGAACTATCTAATTTATACCTTCCGTGAGTTTGGGTTTAGTGGATTGTAGACTTCTTTTGAGTACATGAAAATATACATATGTGCAGTGGCAAGGGAAGATTTTTTGAATGTGCATACTGCATACACTTAGGGTATGTGCTAAGGATGAAACAGTTGCAAGAACTGCAACAATGTTGCAAAGAAGCCTCAACAGCTACTCTCATTTTGGAATTGACCCATAGTGGGAAGGCGAAAAGGAAAATAAATCCAGCCAGTGATTCTCTACATTATCTTATGGCACAATGAAGAAAAAAGTATGAAATATAACGAGTCAAAGAATACACATGCACACATGCATAGGAGAAAGGGAAAAGGGGCTGTTTGGGACTCCATTGTAGAAGAAATTGTGTTCAGAAAACTGCTGCTGGAGGCAAGCATTAGTACACGGTAACATCGAAAAGGAGGAAAGAGATGTATTGAGAAGAAGACGATGAAGAAGGGAAAAGGGAAAAAATTCATTTCTCCAAAGGGACCCGAAGACCCTTTTTCCATTCTTTGGAGACCGACCGACCCTCTCTCTCCTCACTCTTATTTCTTCGTTTTTCGCCGATGTTATGCTAGGTAAAGCATATTATAGCAACTACGATTACAGATTACAGACAGTGTGCATGTATGGGACAAAATGCATGGGGAGAGCTGTGTGTACTGCCATTTCGTTCCTCTTTTGCCACTCTCTCGTTTCTCCGTCTTTTTCTTCCTCTTTGCCCATAGAATGGCGTATATAATATCGCCAGAGAGCTTTCCCATCCATTCGTGCATAATATTTGAGTTCGTGTGTAGAGTGAGAGAGAATCCGGTAAAGCAGATAGTACACAGTCTCTGTTGTATTTCATATCCTCTGTCCCGGCATCATCACAGTAGTACTTCCAAAGGGGGAGGAAAACGAGAAGCTATATATTCCAACAATAAATTAGCAGCTAAATTATGCACACCAAGCTATATCAATACATGGACACATGGAGGGGCAAATCAGCAAAAGGATTCCTTGACTGAGAGAGAGAGAGAGTCGTTCTAACTCGGTCTTATTGTGCAGCGTGTAATCTTAATCGCCTACTCAAAAATTGAAATTTGAATGCGCCCATTGTGATCGGACTACGAAAAACTTGCCCTTTTCGTAGGGACGACCAAGGATAAAACATATGCACACTACACACACAAGTTGCAATGTTATAATATCCTTCCCTTCTCACAATTCAAAGTGCTCTGTTTCTGCTCTCTTATAGCGTATTACTTTTTTAAATCTAACGTTAACTTGGCTTACGATTAGTTAGAAGTTTCCTACGAGCCTACAACGACATCAAAAGCCTTCAAATTCTCATTTCATAACTTAAAGTGAGAATAATTGTACCAGTAGTTGGCAACGTTGGAGGAGACAAGAATTTGAGTCATTGAATGACTACAAGTTTTGCCCATATGCATTTTCTTTGTTTTCTCCTTGACACTTGAGTTTTTCACTAATCCAATACTGACTCATTCGACTCCCAAGCATTAGCCAAGTGAGGTGGTGCTCAAACACAGAACTGCACACTATACTCCCTTGTGACTTACTCGGGAAAGAGTATGATGATGCGTTGAAGTGCACAACGTTTTGCAGCTGGAATTTCATCACACACACTGGCCACCAGCTTTTTTTGGAAGAAGACAGCTTGAAGGAAAGAGAGAAAAGTGTTATGCGAAGACAAGAAAAATATTTCTGATTATCCATACGTCTTTCTATTCAGCGATGCACACTAGCACGGAGGAGGAGAATATATAGAATCACAAAATCATCATCGTCAGCCACCACTCTCCTGCCTCTTCGTCCTTTTCTTATAATGTAATACTTTTTTTTCTCTTCTTGTCATAAAAACATCATCTCCGAAGCACGTCGTCCGTATTCTGTGAGCCTCATGCCAGCATACGTACGTACACCAGGAGTTTAAATATAAGGAAGCATAGGACAACACATTTTCTTGTAGAAACTTATCCTGCGAAGACGAAGACCACTCTTATTCACCACCACCACCACCACACCATAGGAAAGAAGAATTGTACACGCTACGTAGTCGTTGTATCATCATATCCTCTCTCGTCGTAAATTGCTCACTCTTACACACAAACACAGACTCGCACTCTCGCATAGTGAAACTCAGTCTGTCAGTGTTCCCTAGACTCAAGACCAAGTGCACGTCGCATGTATAAGTCTAGTTGCTGTTGCTGCTCTTGGTTTAGTTCACATCTTTCATGCAGACAAGTTAGTGCGAGAGAAATTTCGCTGCTCCTGCTCCTCCTAAAAAACACTGAAGGATTTTTCAAAGCTTTTTTTTTCTTTTCATCTCCTCTCTGTGGTAATGGTGAGGAGAGTGTGGTGTACAAAATGATGGTAGCGGTGTAAAAGAGGAAAAAGGAAAGAAAAGGGAGAAGTGTGGATAAGAAGAAAAACTACGTTAACTTCTCACTTTCATACGTTTATATATATACCTCAGACAAAGATATTTTTACTCGAGTCCATATTCCATCGATATACGTTTTTCGAGTGCATACACTGTCAAAGAGAGAGACCATGAATGTGCACTTTACACTGCCAAAGTAAGGCGCAACGCAAGTGGCTTCTGAATCTGAAGCACACATAGACAGAGAGAGAGAGAGAGTGAGAAAAAAAGATATTTCACTCAAGTATCCTTCCTTCATATCCTTCAGTTCCAGAACAGAGTCCGTACATTACTTATGATTGAAGCAGTGCAGTGTGAGTGAGCATAGTGTTGGTGGTGTGTGCTTTGTTGTGAAGTTTGGTGCTGGTGCTCTGTTGTGGTGATTGCTTTTGTCTCTGTTTCCTCCAAACTCACCATGTTTGATGTTATGGATGTGAATTAATGTGTCTTCTCCTTCACTCCGTGTATCCACACAAAAAAAATAACGCTAAATACAACGCTGCTGCTGGTGAATATTTTGTGCATACGTGAGGCTCAGAGTGAAACTGCATCGTATCCACATTAGCGAGAGAACGTTATGGATTGCTAGTTATTATGATTTGGAAAAATCAGGGAATGAGCACAAGCAAATGTTGAGGTACATATTATTTCAATATATACAGAGAGAAAAAACAACGCCAAACCAAAAACGACACGGGATATCATCTTCTTCAGGACTTATGTATAAATATGTAGATATGTAACAAAAAAACACAGAAAAATCAGTGTCATCAGTTGGATGATGGAACCATATAATGCACGGCAATATACAAATTAAGCTGGTAATTCGTGATCCCTCTAATGCACACGGTTGTGTTGAGGTGGTTTGTGTTTGTGCGTGAATTTATGTTTCATGTTGTACGAAATGCATGCAGAGAAACTAAACCACGAAGCAACACCAATAATACCTTATTGACAAAAAGTTGGTCATTAAATATAGCATATTATTATACAGCATAATTTGTGAGCAGATATAGCATCATTTCAAAGCCTGCTTATGGGCAATAATCAATTGAGACAGGAGAAACATACAACAACTTCCTTTGTTCTTTTTATCCTAAACAGTTTTATTCCTTCCAACTCCCAGCAAGTTGGAAGTGGAAGGGACGAACGGACTGAGAGGAAAGGAAACAAAGTTACATGGTTTTGAATAAAAGTACAATTTTCTTCGTGAAACACTTGTTCCTCTCTCTTTTGCGCTGATGTGAAATCAAATCAACAAAATGTGAAAAAGACACTGATTGTTTCTTGTCACTCTGTGTGTGTCTGTGCCTCTGTGAGAGAGCAGAGTGTGTGGCAAAAATATAATAAAAATAATGTGTTCAAGAAGCCTAATGCAGCGACCGTTGTTGTCAGCATGATGAACCAGAGTATACTTGGGGTAATCAAATTGATAACGTGGACAGAAAAGGAATGTGAGAATTTACCAGGGAGACAAACCACGTAGTGTAGATTTATCCTACACTACTTATAAATTAACTCTACCTACGTGATTGAGTGTGTAGAGTAGTACAAGACGACTACATTAGACTCAAGAAAACTCTGCGTTGCGTTCATTGCTCGCTGACAATCCGCTTCAACATATAACGTAACCTACATTTAGCGTCAAGTGTCAACAGTTCTTCTCCTTCTCTCACAGTTCCTCCGCACATGCCGAGGACAACCAGGCTTTTAGTCTCGGTGACAGTGAAACAGTAAGAAATCAAAGACACTTGTTCGAAAGTGAAAATTAGAGTTTGAAGCAGTCATCATGAGTTTCATATGCATCGTATGTCGGGACCTCCTGACCAATCGTCCAGATGGTCACGGTCCTGGAATTGTGGACATCATTTCGACAAAATGTGGTCACATGTATCATCTACACTGCCTTATGGAATGGTTTCGGCGAAAGGTGGACACAGCAAAGTAAGTTGTTTATTGAAAATTAACCTCGTCATTCTTGAAGTTTTTAAAGTGGCTAAGAATCTAGGAATTTGTGGTCGTGTGTACCACTCCTTGGGCAACAATTAATTCTACTTGAGAGACCTTATCTGTATGACTCACTGCGAAACCATCTTGATATCAGTTTTTTCCTCTCGTCCATATTCATTCGGGAAAATATTGCAAATATATAAGAACCTGTGAATCATACGTATACTACAAAGTTTAAGAGTGAAAGTCGGCTTTAAAACTACAGCATATTTTGCGTCATCGGTCATATTTTCGGAACTAGGATATTTGCATTAGTCAAAAGATATTACGTGATGAACTTTCTTCCGAGAATTTTGAATCGCACACAATACGAAGACATTGAGCTATGGGAGAAAATTGCTCGATTCGACCCCTCTGACAGGCTACATTACCAGCCAGCTTATATAATCACGGGCTTGATAAGCAGAGAAATAAACTGTAAGGTGGCTGCATATTGTAGAGGCGAGGTAAGGTAGGGAAAAGGCTTTCGATAGGACAAAGGAACACGAAGGAGAGTGAGAGAAAAGACAGAGGCATGAAGGAAGGAACCCAGAAAAACTGGACTGGTTGTGGTGGTGGAGAAGTCGACGACCAGAGGCTCCCTACATTTTTATGCTCTTCTTCTCCTTCCTTCGTACTTGTTTCTCCTTTTGGGTCTAGGTCTGCTTCGCAACCGTGTGTGTAGCTCCGACATTCATCCTTTTACCATGGCCATCATGCATGTGTGTGCACGTACATATGCATATGGAGGCATATAAACATTTATAACATTGCGTTCAGTTCAGATGATGGAGGAGTTTTATATTGTACCAGGACTGTGGGCAGATGTGTAGATGGGCGAATGCAAGGCATGGTTGTGTGTATGTGTAGTCGTCATATGAAAGGAAAATATACATTGTATACTAATAATAATGACACCTTACTCGCTCCAAACTACCAAATTAACTACCCCACACTATACTAGTTCTGGGAGCACGGCAGCTTTATACAACCAGCTGTACAATTTATGTGGTTCATCAGGAAGGTTTATATGCATATAAATATAATATAAGGTGAATTCACTACCAGTTCGGGGAATTGAAGTTCAGTTAGTTTTGTTACAAGGGTTACTGTAGTGGATGGAGGTGAAATGAGTATTCGGTGAGACAGTAGACACGGGAGAGAGTGAGAGAGAAATTGTGGAGTACAGGGATATTATAATATGCATACATGAAGTAACTACATTTTACTTAAATATGCTGGTGAGACTCTTCTAAACATTTTCCTGTGCATCTGCCATGACTCGCATATGATGTTATGTAGTCAACATTCGTACAAGAGAACAGGACGAGCTTCTGATAAAACTCGTCCGTGACGTCACCTAGAAAAACACATCTTCACTCTCAACGCGTGACGTCCTCATCCATACTTCATTTCATTGCAAATAATTTTGGATTATTCATCCAGCCGAACTCTGGGCGAGTGCAGTAGTTTGGAGCCACGAAACTCCCCGTTATTTATCCAGTCAATAAAACGGAATATACATGTCTTTGAAATGCAAGCTACTACTGGACCTGCAGCCTGACAATGCTAAATATAATGTCCACTTGTACATAGAGAGTCGAGTATCGACTGTACAGAAGCGGTCATTAAACGTTTTCAAGTTATGAGTAATGGCAGACGTGTAATATGCTTCTTCTGAGAAACAATGGCGAAAATTTCATTCACCTCAATTTCTAGAAAGTAGGGTCCCTGTTCGTTAATGGGAAATGAGACAATTAATGAACTACAGTAGAAGAAGTGAATTTTGGAGTGAAAATCGTGGACGACTTGTTACGTCCACGCTTGCTTCATTCTCGGATCTCAACTCGATTGGGCGGGTTCCGTATACAAATACATACATACCGTATGCGCATTCAATGCTTAAATATCTGAAATACATACATACCTATACATAGGTACGCACACACACTGTTTGTGTATTTACACGTTCAATGGGTGGCACGTAATTGCACACTGTGCAGATTGTGTGGAAAGTACCCCAGCAGTAAAGGACTCAAGTTTATTTCATCATCGTGACCTATTCACTCGAAAACCGTTTCAAAATGACGGATTATGTTATTGGAGGTGTTTGCAGACGTCGCGCGTCCTCTCTTCTTCCCAAAGGTTCTTCGACAGTTTTCTAACTTTTATGATGGCTTGGAGGTCACTTTTTCTGCATTACACAATACTTCATTTATTGTCGATGTAGAGAAGAGTGTTCTTTTGAGTTTCCTTACTTCCACAGAACGATGAAAGTGACCAGATGTTGTGAAATGAAAGCCGTGTGTGCAGAACAATCATCCTGGATGCAATTCGTGAAATGGACTTGGTATTAAAAATTCTCTGAACGTTCGGTTGAAACTGGTTCGCTCTCCCATATGAATTCCCTTTAGGGCAGTGTATTGCCAGTAAAACGGGTTCAAAAAATGACAAGAAGACGCGATCCTCACAAGATAATATTTATCCATTTGCGAAGAAGGGTCTAGTTCGCGTCCGCTCGACTTTGCGTTTCGTTTCATTTCATTTTTCCTTCACTTTTAATGGCCACATTCATTACTATTGAGTGAGTCCATCTAATCGATGAAGCAGCACTTGTACTTGAATGCATTCCTTTTACAACGCTCGTTTAAGTTTCTCAAAATCCTCTACCTCCGCGCACTCTAAACTGACTACACGGTACGGTGCCTGCCCTTAGAAACGAAGGGTTATGCTGCTGGCTGAGAGGAGACTCCTCTGATGATGATGAGTACCTTCACAATTTCGCTTTTTCTTCTGACATGTGAGTGTCTGTTTTGGAAGAAGGTAATACAACGAGCTAGCAGACAGACACTTTTACAGTGTAACAACCTGTAGTCTCATTGTCCTCCTTTTAGGATGTGTTATTACTCTGTGCACAGGGGATTGGAATAGGGTACGGACGAACAAAATGAAATGGTATGATGACGACGATCCTACAGACCGTCAGTTCTCGTATATTGTGCACATTGATTGTAAACCAAGCGTAATTTTCCCTTCAGAGTGTTGGACTCACTGCAGGGAAATTGTATTGGAAACGAAGTAAAGAGGCGCATTTTACTGAAGGCTGCTGCATAAGTTTCTGACAAGAGAGATGAGAATGAGATGGTGAGGGGGACTTACAATCTTGCTGTATCAATTGGTGGGGAGAGCAGACAAGAATTCTCGTGCGGTGTTGGAAGGAGATGGAGCTCGTATAGAAAGCAGGGCTTGCATGTGAACTCATGTGCTTAGAACACGAGAAAAACATGGCACTACACCGTAACGCTATTATATACACAGATACACAGACTCTCTCGTCGAGTGAAGTGAAAAGGGATTTTTTTTTTGTTCAGGATAAGAATATATTTTCAAGACTTGGCTATACGATAATAATAATATGCATTTTTACCCACTTCTCCTTGTACTGCAACGTAAGGATGAGTAAAGCAAAAGAAATAAGGATCTTTGAAAGTAAAAGATCATGGACATTTAGGGGTTTCACAAGCTTGCTTATATATCCCCTCACATACACCGTCATAAAAGAGTGTCTGTCTTGCTGGATTGTATTGCTTAATGTATATATGTGTACGCCACCACCACACCACCACGACTTTTGATGGGATTCGTTCTCATAAACCGAGTACGGATGCAGTAGAATATACGGCGTTACACAAAAATCTATATATAATCTATATAGTGTATAAACGAAGAATACAAAAAAGTAAGTATACACATGGATATTATGTATGTACCATATATATACACACAATAAGATGGATGAGGCTGGGTGTTTTTTGTAGCTGATGGCTGATGTGCATGATATCAGAATCTTTTCTGTTTTTATCCTCCGTGAAATGGAAGATAAAACTCTTGCGCATGAACGCAAGTGGTTTCAAGGAAATTTCAATGCTTGATGAGATGAGAGATGAGTTTTTTTTTCGTTTAAAATACATTTAGCTGATAAGATTTCGAAGTGTAATATAATAAAGCAATTATGTTTTGGAAGATGTGATGTGGCTTGGGAGAAATCATGAGAAAGGCTATTTAGAACTTTGAAGAAATATATTTTTTGTAGTTCAACGGTGACTTGTCAGAACCAGGGGGACCTCAGAGCAGGTGGCAACGTGGTAAAGCGCTATTTAAAAGTGAGTTTCCATGATGACCAACCTGGTTTGACTGTATTCTGTGAGAAAGTATTATTTCGTCGTTGATAAAGGTGAAAGGATTGTCGTGAACTTGACTTGAAGAAATCAATAAATAATCAGGTCAAGTGCGTGTGTAGAGGTACTTTTCATCGTAATGACGAAACACTCCATTCTGTATTTAAATATACAACAAACCCGTAGTTATCAGAGTGAGAATAAAGCATGATGATTAAAGGAATCTTTATATAAGAAAAAATTATGCGCTTAATATGAAAAGTATTATTTCGCTTTAATTGCCTGAAAAAGCGGTAATTCGGGTAAACATAGTTAGGCCATTCACTTTCAAAGAAAGGACGATCACAAAAACAACTGCAGTGTTAAAGGTGGAGGAAGCTATAAACAGGATTATTCAATGCTAAAAAATGTTTTTTTAGGTAATTGTACGTCATGGATGCTACACAGATAATTAAAATGCTAGTTATTTATAATTGCTTGTGTATAACACATTTCTATCTACAGTGTACGCAGTACCCTCTCCGCGAGTACATTATAATTTTACTGGATATTGCAAAGATTTTTTTTGGTTTTATATCATGTTCATTTAAAGGAAGGCGTAATCACAACATAATAATATCACGCCATTCTTAGAGTTACAATTTTATGGCTTATGAGCTCCTTATTACTATTCAATTGCCCAATATTAATATTGTCGGATATTCATTACTTAATTTGGATGTAACATGAATTGAATTTAAAGCAAGTACGGGCAGAATGTTCATGGTGCATAGCTTTCCTCCCGATTTCGATTAAAGTATTCTCTCGGATGGTTTCTTTTTGTTATCAATGCCCGCGGCCGGTGCAATCAGCATATTATCGAGGCTTCTGGATTGTGTTCAAGAGTGTGAAAGCCGTACCAATGTACCAAGAATGTACGAATGCATAATATGGAACTGTGTAATTGTGTATCTTCAAAATCCATGGACTCGTTGAGCATCGGGTCGATGTCCCTGCAGAGTTTGGGGGACGGAGAACGAGGCTACTGCCTGCACTTTACCCTATCTCTCTGTGTAATTTAATTTGGATGTAGATGACTTCGTATCAGAGACTGCTTCATCCTTTCGTGTTCCAACTCTCAATACAAATATTATTGAATTATTTCTGAAGAGTTCATCATGTAATTCACAGGATATTTCCTCGATTATTTCAAGTTCTTCTTTTATGATGAAGAAATTAACTCTGTCCTCTATGTAAACTCGTACTTCCTTATGATATGCGTACAGGATGAATGAATTTTCCAGTTATCAATTGTCCCCGATACAACTCCAACCCAAATGTGAGAACTATTGCGGGCAATCGTATGTCTTGCAATTTACATGAAAAATATAGTAAAACTGAATTTTTAGTCGATTCCGGCTCCGTCTGTAGCTAAATTACGTATGCAGATGGGCAGTTTAATACTGCTCTAATTATTCATATTTACGCTGTCATGATCAGAATACATATTCTTCACCCAGAATGCAGAACGGCGTTTGGGCCAAAAGATGGAAAGGTGCTAATAACTTTTTTTTCTCGCATCCTATATTAATCACACTAGTAAAGTTGAGTATCTACGATTCATGATGACTTGTTCTTGAATGGTGTCACACTCCTCTGAAAATTATACCCCATTTCCAACATAAACCCCCCCAATTCATTCGCCGACGCAAATGAGTATGTCATCCGCATGCACAGCTTGAATGAAACCAAAAATGAGACTTAACGTTTAGTCGCTGTCTCAGACACACTCAGTAATGATGTGGGGACACATGTGCCCTTCGTCCACGGTATGATCTGTGTGCTGACGTTCTATCGGTGAAAAAAAAATTGAAGAACTGTACTACAACGGCTGCGGCTGACAACAAATTATGATGTAAAAAACCACTCGCGCCTGCGCGTTGTTCTGAAGTAACGTAGAGTCGTCATCAACACGACTACGTCTTCTGTTACCTTCAGAGCCCTGCATGATTAGTACTTTCCAAATCGACCTTACACGTTCGACCGATTCTCCATTTGTGGAGGTACTGGTTTTTCTCACGTGACGTTGCAAAGTATTGCTGCATTGCACACTGTCGCCTTATTAGCCAACATGACATGTCTCTTCCTTTGAATAAGATTTGCTAGCTAAAGATAAATCCATGCTTTCCTATTTCAATTCGCTGCTAATCATCATCCCATTATACAGCCTCAGTGATCGACACACATGCTCGTTATTCTTCTAATATTCAAGAGTTATTCTGCACTACATCTGCGCAGAATGCTAGTAGGTTTTAAATGCTCTCTCTGTCTCTTGATATGTTACTTGAGCTTGAGTCAGAGACAGAGCAGAGAAAAGTGATGATTCGATTGAGCTGTGGTGACGGAGTTACATCAAAGTCTGTACGCTGTGTAATATCGTGATTTTCAATGTGACGATCACGATGACGATGCGATGGCTGAAAAAGGTTTCTTTTCAAAAGACTTGCTTACTCAAGCTTTCTTGTGAACAATCTTGGCCAGCCTCATCCTTTATGCAGAGTGACTTTCATGCTTAGCCTTCACATTGCATTTCTTGTGCCCATGGCTCACATGGCGAGTGAGTGAGAGACGCAGAAAAAGAGTGCGTATCTTATGTGCTACTTGATTCTCTCACGGACCTGCAAAGGAAATATTATTATACGTGTGTTTGCGCACATACTTGCATCGTTTTCTTCTCGTCGTATCTGCCACAATACGCACACACAGCTCAGCAGTCACATAACATCGTCGTCATCTGTTCACCTCAGCAAAGGCAAAAAGGAAGAAAGAGCTGCTGGGCTGGTAACACATAAAACGTTTCTTCAACAAAGTACTAAACGTAGGCTTTGAATCACGTTTGGATACTTATAGGTGAAAAAATCACAATCATACGCAACGTTATACCCACACAATGACGAAATGCATTGAAGAGACCGTCATACATAATATCGCTCACTATAGTTGAGACCAACAACATCGCAGCAGCATGCCTTGCACACTTATATAAAACTCTTCACAGAATCCTCACCCTCGCTGCACATGACTGCGATAGGAGTACATAAGAGAGGAAAACGTGAATAAAAAACGAAAGGATGAGTAGCTATGTGGCCTTATCAAAGTCAAAGGCAGAAAAAGTACAATGTAACACACAACATATAGGTATATATCTGTGAGGACGGTGTGTAAAGTATGAAATGAATGAAAGTGAAGTTGAATCTGTGACTTGCTCTCCGTTGGGAAGGCTGAACTCAGCTTACAACACAAGACTTGGTGCATGCTTGTGTTTAAACATTAGCAAAGATATTGTTATGCTGCTTGGCTGGTTGTGTGTGGGAGCATGGTGCATTATTACTACAACTGCTACTATATACTAGTGGCAAAAACTTTGTGCAAATGCTTCTGAACAAGAGACTAGTTTGATAATGCATTAATGCGTAATGGTAGTTTTGAGAATCGACATTAAAAAATTTCTTCAAGAAGCTGAGAGGAACGGTAATTGAAAAAAATGTTAAAACGTATACAAGTTTCAGAGGATTTCACGTTTGATGATGTAGATTATGATGGCTTGATAAGGCATCGCAGGCAGTCTCTCAAGCTTTTACGTTCGCATTGTTACTCTAAAGCCAGTTTTTTGTTCAACTGTAGGAATGAAATGCAAAGCGCGTTATTATTTCTCCCTTCAACCTGCACATGAAGGATGTAATGAGCAAATTAAAACTACAAAACAAATACATCACAACATTCAAATTGCACTTCGTCCTTTTTATAAAACTCGCATTTATTAGAGAAGCAAAGTAAATGCTAAGAAAACGGAGAGAAGTTCTACTTGTGTGTTTAGAGATTTATGCCACCTTGCAATAGTAATAATAATGTGAGCAAACGCAAACGATAAAATACAACGTGCGGATGTATTTTATACTCCTAGGACTCATATATTGCATTACTTGCATTGATGTAAATGGTAATGGATTAGTTTCAATAGAGCTCTCTTCAAAGGAAATATGTGTGTGTACAATGGTATTGTGAAGCAACAGCAACATGAAAAGGAAAATGCAGATGAACGTGGAGTCAAAGTTGCTGCTGTTAGATAACGAATGCAAATGACAAAGGCCTGACATTCACATGTTTTGTTGTGATCAACCAGTCAGTCTACCTGAGTGTGTAAAGCGTAATGCGCACACAAGTTCACCTTCTTCCACCTCGTCCTAC
The DNA here is from genome assembly GCA_027743745.1 of Alloscopus bannaensis. Taxonomy (NCBI): domain Eukaryota; kingdom Metazoa; phylum Arthropoda; class Collembola; order Entomobryomorpha; family Entomobryidae; genus Alloscopus; species Alloscopus bannaensis. Next base: position 42,738 of record JAHZMW010004219.1, on the reverse strand, counting down.
TTTCCTCTGTGTGAATCATTGTCACTCGACTGTCATTACTAGTTCCTTGTTATTTACTAATCCTAACTTCCCGTAACCGTCATCCTTCCCACTGTAATAGGTTGCAGTGTTTGTCATCATCATCAGCAGCAATAACAGCATCACTACTATCATTACTGCTACGTCACAATGGATGAGAGTCTCGGAGACTTATCTTATCGACTAATATTTGTACACCTTATGCGAGGAGGGACACACACTTTTGACGGGCAATTGTGCGAAAAATCGATGAAGCATTGGATTAATGAATGATTGTGCGCGGCCCAAATCTCGTAGAAACTGATCCTGTCATGGTGTATGTACGTCATGTGCATACCGTAGAAATAAATCAGCAACATGTACCCATTTGAAATACCGAAGCTTATACTCTCGCTCCCGTACTCATTATCGCGAGTTATACAGAGAAACTTGGAAAATCACGCTGCGTTGACTGTCACTGAATTTAGCCAAACAAAGATTCTTTATGAAGAATTAAGTTCTACAATCATAACAGTAAAAGTCTGATTAATAGGGAGATTGTACTGGGTTTGATGTAATAGGTTGGGAAATGGTATATTTAGTAGGTTTGGAAAAGGGTTCCATGTATGTGCCATAAAATATTGTCAAAATAACAAATTATCGTGCCCCAAGTCCTCCTAGCTAAAGAAGGCCGTGAAGAATGTTTTTACTACTGCGGAGCACTCATTTGGTATCCCTTAAATGTGTTGCCTTCTTTTCTAGGAATCTATTGAGAAAATCTGTATATTATTTCTGTTCCAATATGTATCGATATAATTTTGTACATGAAATGAAATATGACGGCACCGCCTTGGTCTTCTTGAATTTCAGTCCTAATCACGAATGTCCTTACTGCAACGCGGTCGTCACTCCAAACGATGTTCTCAGGATATTTCCATCGGAGGACGAGGAGACGGAGGAGCTGGCAGCCAAGTTCAACGAAGCCAAAGCAAATGGTATCGAGAAAGAGATCTGCCAACTGAGGGACAGGCTGGATGAGAGTAAAGGAAAATTAGAAGAGGAGCAACTTGCACATGAAAATCTTAAGTAAGTCTTTGGCAACCGCATGCATACTGCTATAAGTTTAAACGAAAAGTGAGAGCATTGTATCTTCACTCTCAAACTACTGGAGAATTATACGGATGTGTGTGTTTGCAAATGTATGTAGCCAGAGTTAGAAAGAGAGTAAATGCACGACATGCAACAACGTTCTCCGTGTGTGCGAGCCTGCATGTGAAATTGTGTAAAACATGCATACATATGTGCATGTTGTGAGTTTGTATTGCGCTTATTGTTAGTCTCGCTCTCTGTGTGTCCTCCTCATTCAACTTGTCCAATATGAGGGTATACTTTATGCCCATTGCTTATTCTTCGTTTTTTACTTAAAAACTGTGAGGAAAGGGAGAGCACAGAAGGACCATGGCTATAGCACATATGAATACACACGACGGAAAGCCGCACGGTGGCACAACATCGTGGGAGCTTTGTAGTATGTGCATTCAGTGAGCTAGGCCAGCTTTCCTTTTGCTTTTCGTAGTAAGTAGCAAAAAAAAACGGAGGAGGAGAGGAATAATGCAATGAAATGGAGAAAAGAGAGTGAGGAGAAACCCGACACAATATTCTCACATTCGTCCTTCTCCTAACAAAGCCCCTAGCTCTCTACTCCTTCTCCTCCTTGCTTTGCTTTACTTGTATGTTTTCCAGAGCGTAGAGAGCTTCCTCCTGCAGCTCTCTTCTCACTCTCCTTTTCCCATCTTGTTCTATCCTATATGGGATCTACACACAGAAAAAAACGCTTGCTACGCATGTCTCCCCTTCCAACTTGGGAAGCCTCTCTGCCCCGTCGCTCACTCGCATCGTCTCTCCAAAGAGTACATTGTGTCCACAGAGGATTGAAGAGAGTTCCTTCTTTTTCTGGTTGAAATGAAAAATCGTGAAATTTCTTAAATTTCAAGCTTTACAACATCCATTCCTCACAGATGTACGATACTAATGAGAATTAGAGTTGGTTGCAGAAAGCGAAATGAATATCTGCTCTGCCAAATATCTCAATGTTTGTCCATGACTCTTTCAACGAAATGTGTCCAAGTTCTGTGCACAGGATTATTGTACCTACCTATATAGACTTTCACACGCAACCACTTTACACTGATGTGCATTTTACATTACAAGCGTGCTTTGGAATGGCATCTCTGGAACGTTGCACGGGAGAAGATGGAGCAAGTGGCAGTGAATGTAAAAGCTGGGCTCGCTCATACACATAAGTACATACCGTCAGAAAATATTAAAAAAGTAATGTCCTATTGACATGAAGGGAAATTTCACAAATCACGGTTATATAATATTGCACAACACGTGATCCCCAAACATTGGAATTTATTGTGAAATAGTAGTGTCGTCCAGAGCTTCACAAAATGTCAACTTTCTTCGCTTGTATTTTCCAAGGCTTTGCTTTGCTTTAAAATCTGTTTGGTCTCCCCCTTTTCCCCTTGGAGCGTCATTGTTTTGATTTTGAGGAAACCAATGTGATTGGGTTTGGATTCGGAGATATGTACAAGCAGTCTTCTTAAAACCACACGCTTGAAAGGTTTCTGTATACCGAGTTTTCAATTCTCAAAATTACACAACTACCCATACTATCAACCCTGTACCCACACCCCAACCCTATTTTGCCTTAGCTCGTCTAAACTTTCAAGGACTCGTTTGTCCTACAATAAATTGCCTGGAAGCTTGGACAAGGGAGCATATCCCTTAACATATACCTACTACGATAATTTTCCTTCCTGAACCTATTAAACGTTGTAGATGGAAGTAAAGAAAAAAGACAGGAAAAAAATCACTTTGAGGGATTTTTCACAGGGTTCGTAGTAATGTAATACCTTTTTTACCTTTACTTTTTGAACATCATTGCTAACAGCATCATTCTTTTGAACCTTTTTTCGATTGTTTGTCTCCCTGCCTGGAAGAAGTGCTTAATATAAAGTGATGATGCATTTTGGTTAAGTTTTTTTTTTGTATGGGATTGATGAAGAATATGGCGTACTTTTCTTCAGGAATATGATGATGCTTACCTACACTTTACATTACATACATTTTGTTGGTACATACTTGCATCCAGCAGAAAGTAAAGTTTAAAAAAAACATCAACAGAGCTAGAGAGCTTTTCTCTTCCTTGCTCAGCCCCTGAGTTCAGCTACTTGCTGGAGTTTTTTTTGTTGGCTACCTCAACCTCTTCTCACCTGACTATTCTCTTCCAGGAACCCTGTTTTCAATACCAGAATGAACTCTTCTTGATATACATACATACACACATCCTCTAAGGCTTCGAGTACCATTGTCCAACTTGCTCTTTGCCTTTATCCAGTGTCTTCACACAAAGCAGCTTTGCGATAAGTAGTAATCTGCCTTTGACATTCACAGCCTTCTATTAAAGAGCTCAAATAGTAATAATATGCAGATGCACACAATGAATACGAACGACAATTATTATGATTATGCAGAGGTGTTAATAAACTAAACAATTACGCGATTAACAAAGAGATGTATGCTTGAATTTCAGGTTCGACTACGCTCTAAAGTTATCGGAAATTGAGCAGCTTAAACGGGACCACGAGGTTGACCTTAGTTTGCTAGATTCTCCTCAGTCAAATTGGAAGACGATGTTAGACAAGGAGAGGAAGGCTAGGAGTAAGATGCTGAAGACAATTACCACTCTTGAGAAACGCTTTTCAAAACAAAAGGCAGAAATGGAGAGGGAAACCAGGCGAAAGACGGATGAGAACGAGAAGTCTGTTGCAGAACTGAAATCGCAAAACGAATCCCTTCGCAAAAAAATTGAGTAAGTTGTGTTGTTGGTTTGGGTGACGAAGGTCCCGGTCGGCAATGCTGCATATTGTGTATGATGAAAATTTGTAGACCTTAAGATGATGCCAAGAAAAAGGCGAGTGAGTCGTGAATGACAATAATATTGTTATTTCGCTATTGTTACAGACGACTACAATCGCAACTTCAGCAGCAGCCTTTCAAGCCAGTATTCCCAACACCGGCGGCCGCCACGCCGTCCGTGTCACACGTTCCAAATATCGTGAGTGTGATTGCCAACACGTCATCTCAAAGCCGGCGTCGGTCGGTGCCGAACCAGGCAGGACCAATGTTTTGTCCGCACGTCTCGAGTTCATCCCAAAGCCAGTCCGCATACGCTATGCCAAGTTTTCGCAGTTCGGGCTCTGCGCAAAGTCATTTCCTGAACCCTCCGAACCCAGCCCAGAATCCGTATCAGAATCTGTTAAGTGCCGCAGCAGCCGCTGCATCGACGACCGCGACGTCAAGCCAAAGTCAGTCAAGGAGCAATCCTGCACATGGTAACTCTAATCAAACTTCGTCTTCTTCGAATCAAAACCACAACCCACCGGTTTCATCAACCTCCTCCTCGTCAACAACTGCTCAACAAATTAATAACCCATTCTCAAATCACATTAGCAACTCTTCCAGTAATGGTCAGTCTTCAGGTGGTGGCGGTGGAGGAGGAGGTGGTGGAGCGAGTAGTGGTGGCGGTGGAGGGTTTAATAATCCAAATTTTCCTCCCTCCTTTCCACTAGCCCAAGCCGCCCACAACCACAATGGAGCGCCTCATCTTCATCCCCACCCATCCCCAATGCACCTCTCGATGCACTACTCGACGTACTACAGTAGTGGGTCCATCTCCTCCCGCAACCCTCCTTACCCTCCAGCACCATACTCATTTCCTGCACCTTCGCTAAGCAGTGCAGCCGGTGCGTCTCATCTCTCGGGAGGAAGCGCAGATCATGTTCATCACGTTCAGGCCGCTCATGTTCAGCCGGCGGAGACGACGAATGTGGCGAGAGCCGCGACCCGCCTGTTACCAGCCCACCACGGTGCCCTTCAATTCTACATGCAAGCTGCCGCTGCCGGGGGGATGGCGGAAACGGTGGGAGTTGCCTCGTATCCTCCCTTCCTCACCCCAACGCTTCATCCCCCGCCCCTCTCACCCCGTCATTAACAGTTACTATTACTTAGATTTGTTTTTCTCAGAAACACTTGTGACTTCTCATCAGTTTAGTTTTTTAGAGTTTATGTAGAAGATAGATATTGTGTGCGCATTGCAACACTTTGTTGTTATTTTAAGAAATCAGTGTAATATGTATGTCATCATCATCGTCACCACACGATTGCTGATTGATTTATTATTACGATTATTCTGTATTGTATAAGTACATAGCATACAGCTAGGTAGCTCCATGTCCTTCCGATACATCTGTCCAACACAAAGTGTTTACGAGACAATATATAATATGCATTCACTACTCTCTGACCCGCATAATTCAATGTATTTACGAGAATATATCGCTGGAGAATTTTACACATTTCCCTGAAACGAATTAGTAATACTACAACACGTTAGCATGAAAAACGCCAACCAGGAACAACTCTATACTATAGACGAGAATGTTTCTCCACACAACCATAAAGAACTCCATGGACTGCTATAATTTATTTCAAGGAATTTTTCTATGCCCTGCTAGGAATATAGAAAACTGTCGCTAAATCTCTTTTGTATCTGTGACAAGTGTGCATGTTTCAGACGTTTGCTTTAACATTGTAGCAATCATCAGCTCTCCGCGTTCGACCAACTCACTATGATCAGGGACGAATAATAATGTCCATGTTGAGCCTGAACCTTTGTTTAGATTTCCAGAGATATTTATTCCTCAACCTTTTGTTTTCAAGGAGTGGTTGACACGATTGTAGAGCACAACTTTAGTAGCCCGCTCATATAACGGACTTCCTAAGTATTCCATCATCATGCATGAAGACAATTATTAGCATTTAGGTTTATTAAACAAAAATTCGTTTTGAAACATTGTTCCGGAAAAGATGAACCGCACTTGATATCTGAGGGTAATAATGGTAATATGTTAAGCAACAATTCTCATTGAAAATTATTCAGCTAAAAACACAACGTTTGATCTGTGAGCCAATCGAAGTGACCAATTGGACCGGAATGCTGACAAGAAGCGTACTTCTCAATTAGTAGATTGTTTTCATATGTCAAAGTGATTACTACGACTCTATATTAGGGAGGAAATAAATATCACGTCACACACAAAGCTGGCATACATCATACAACGCTATAAGACACTGATATAATATATTATTATATGATATGTAAAAATCACATCTCCATCTATATCTAGTACGTATTACGTGAAAACTGTAAAATCACTTGCGCGACCTTTGTACTCGCTCTCGCTAAGGTATAATATAAATTTACAGATACATATAAATTGTAATATCGGAAAATATTAATCAATAATGAATTCTTATGATGTTTATATGCATATATTTAACCTCCGTTTCTTGTGATGCCTGTGAGATACATTATATACATACATACATATATACATATATATTACTTATTAGAATCAGTTATACTTAAAGTTAAGACAAAAATTACGGCAGCCAGGGCTTGTCAAAGTAGATGTATGTACATATACATATAATATTATGTTACATTTATCATACGTAGTACTTAAGTAATATAGAGGGTGACCACAAACGGACATTTGCCACACACGAAGACAAGTTTGTGAAATAAAATTAAATGTAACACACAATTAGAACCGCTGGACTCTTTTCCTGAAAAGAAGTCTGCTGGAGAAAGTTTACCGTAAGTTATACAATATTTAAAGCAAAACTGATACTAGACTTTTACGTGATTAGGGACATTATTGCTTAAGTTGATAATAAAAATATTTGTACGGAACATTCTATGGAATTGGAAGTTATAGACAAAAGTGCACATCAGGGAGACATAAGCATTTGTGTTGTTAGCGAACTGACTTGTGCTGACCGACTTACCTATTTATTTAGTTTGAGAATATTATACAGTGATTTAAGGGCGCTTTAAATGTCGACGCGTCTCGGGTCGTGCGAATGAAATCGTAGTATTTTGTACGAGGTCGTTTTTACTATTTTCGGTCGTAACTTCTTTTATATTTATATACGACAAAGGCGGATGTAGAGTGCTTCATATTTCTTCAACACACATAATTACGACGTACATAATGCAGGTTTGTCAAAGACGTGCCAAACTCATTTTTTCTACCAGTATAGAAACTCATTTCACTAAAAAATACTGATTAACACATGAGATATACATGAGCATAATTAAACCCCATTTTTTACTTACAGTGAATTTTAACTTACAAATATTACGTTTACGGGATTACTAAATTATGTTCAAGTGCCTTCCATTCTTTTATCATTGTTCATTAATCATTGTTGCGTTTACTGGAAGCTATGTTTTCCTCTGAAGTGGGTTAGGTTATTTGCCACGCGACTTTCCGATTCCGAACATTCGCATTTCTCAACGAATCATTCAAGTCAAATTTGTCAACTACATATTGCTTATTCTACAGATCTTACTACTTACCCCAGTTTATTCCTACATTTCTCTATACATTCAACTGCACTAGGCTTTGAACTGCCTAACTACAATATCACAAAACGGGTACTCAATCAATGGACTTTTTTTTGCATTCTCCATGACTTGTTTCACTTCTTTCCATTATGCTCGACAACTGTTGTTTGCACACCGAACATAATATAGATTACTCCCACTATTACGTAGTGATTGTTTGAGTATGGGGTATATGAAGTTCATTCGTAACCTCGAAATCTTGAGTTAAAATGCTTGATTGAAGCTATTGTTACAAACTTATAGAATTGTGTTCGTTATAGTACAGAGGGTGTACTTCTCTCATAACCTTCATACGATTCAGTTCAACGTGGTTATACGCAAGAATTTTCAATATTAGGATAATGTGATAATATTGAAAACCCTTGGTATATATGAGTGAAAGTAAATTTAAGTTGTGATTACAGTGAAAATAATTAATGCGTAAATGTTTGAGTTGAAGGCGTCCTCACGGCAGCCTATGCTGTTCATGCTGAGATTTTAAATTGTTCCTACTTTTTAATTAGATACAAATAAGTTAGGATGCAGGTATTTTTGGACTACTGTTTGTGTAATTCTTCAGACAAACTTTCTGTTTCTCACGGGTGTAGAAACACATAATATACCTATAGAAAGACTCCCAGATACAATGTGTAAAACTGACAAGGGACACCTGAGCTGGTTTGTGACTCTCAAAGATTTAAACTGCATAATAATATATTATTATATTATGCTTAGCTGATGAGTTTTTAGTTGTTGCTATTTAAGAGGAGTAGCCGGAAGAGTGATGAAATCAACTGAATGCAGGGAAACTCTTCCGGTCTTTTTGTTGCTTAGATTTAGTGCTCCGTACATTTGTGACTTTGAATAGATCAATCACCCTTCGCTTATCATTTTATACGTATGTTTACTGTTGGTGTGATCATGCTAGCAAATGGCATGTCCATTCACACCACACGACTATTTAAAACTGTGAAATTCATATCTCGGTAAAAAGTCAGACACATTTCTTCGGTAGGTCTCGCGTAAAAAAATACGTGTTAGTTTTGTTGCGTCGTGTTTGCAGTTGGTTTGACTTTTTCATGGTGTATGCATTAAGTTAAAGTAGTACAAGTTATCTATGCAAAAACTATGTACAATAACATAAAGTAACTAAATAGGGGTATATTATCCACAAATATTACATTTATGATCAATTAAGTATATGTTACAAGGTTGAATTGTAAGACCCACGTGCAAGCGTGCAGCTGAATAATTTAGAGGTATAATTATGTAGTCATATCTGAAGAAATCAAAATATAAAAACACGAAGATTAAAAATTGAAAAGAAACAAACATCAGTCACCAATTTTGAAATATTTATTGCAATCCAACCTCATGTCGCGTTTGTATCTTTTTTGCATAAATGTCTGCATGCATGCTTGAAGTAAATGATTTGCAATCGAGGAAATGCATTAAGCACGCAAAGTGAATTAACACACATTGGATCATTTACCAATTACAAACGTGAATGAGCACAAAAGTTTCAAAATTTCGTAGACTTTGGTTCAATATGCGACAACTGGAACAGAGGACGACTAAAATGAAGGTTCACGTTTCTACATTTGCTTGAATGAAGAAGAGACAATTTAAGGGTTCGAGTTACGGTGAAATGCAATGTTATGAAATGTGTGAATTCATTTTTTTTCTCAATTCAAAGCAGGTAAAAGTCAGACACATAATTTCACGGAAACTTACGTTTAGAGCATCTACAAAGTTTTATTTACATGATTTATATATTGCCATACAAGTAAACATGTCTATGGAAGGATGTAATCAAATCTTAATGAATATCATCTATTGACTCTTGTAGTTCAAGTTGCCGTATTTTTTTCATGGCATTATTAACGTTTTCCACTCACAATTTTGTCTAAAGCAAAACTTCTACAGGCCACTGGAATTTATTTCTTCTTCAGTTGATGACGCACAAGGAGGAACGGAACTGCAAATCCAGAGCCTAACCATCCTGCCATATACACCGCCAGCTTCCATCGGTTATGGATGCCAAAAGGCAAATTCTGCAAAAGGATACGTTGTATTAGGAAATGCTTATTGGGAATTCAAATATCAAATTAGGCAGGTTATCACCGTAGGAAATACCCACTAAATGAGAAAGCCACGCCGCGTTGTCTTATTTGAGGTTGACGATTAATTTAAAACTCTTCGCATAGCCGTAACATGTATGTGTTTACGTACGTGTTTAAATGAATTCTTGCATGCAACGCTTCGGAAATAAGTTAGAATTCACAGTGTACACTATATAATAGGTTACATTTACACACAATGCTTTAATTGACTCTCTTTGCAGTTTACACGCAAAACTGTAGTCTGTGATTATGTGTGAAATTGGACTCTGAAATCGTAGAGAAGTTTTGCAAACAAAATTTGGCTGTTTGATGCGTTTTTAAAAGATTGACTACAGCAGAACAGTTTATGCGTGTTCAATATAACTTAATATATCCTCAATAGCTTTTAGATTGGTGAACGATTTTTTTTGGTTCAGATTTGGTTTATTTTCAACATTAAAAACTTACAGCTCCAGGAATACCTCCTCCGGGAAGTTCGTGGTGATCTCCACCTCGCCTTAAGGCCGAGGTCATGAAATTTCTTGCCTGAATTGCTCGCCTCGCCACAATCATCTTGCTAGGATGATTTTTAATTAAACTATAGATTCAAAGCTTTTTAAAACGGATAAATTCGAATTTCCACAGTAAAACACCTTTGAGCTAATGGAGACCGTATGATGATCTCTTGTAGACCACCCTGCAATGTATTACGAAAGGAAAACGAGATTGATCGAATTCCTGTATGGTAAGTATACCCTGAAGTACGAGCCCAAGAACCGTGTGTGCAATGTAGATTGTACGTATGTAGTAGATGCAGCAGACATGAGGCATGTACCTACACAATTCTTTCCTAGGTATTGCTTTGTAACTTAAGTTCACCGGCAGCTTTTACATTTGAAGTCTTTGTTCAAGTTCTTTTTCTGAATTTTTTAAAGTGAATCTCATCAGTAAAGTCGCGCACTACTGACAACTGAACTAAACTGATGTACACCACAGTACTTCTGGGTCTTAAGGAGATAATCTAGGTTAAAGAATCTAATCTAGTGATTGACCCATGAAATAATGAAATTATTTTTAATTGTTAGTAAAGATTCAAAGGTATGACATTTTATTTGTAACAATTCAAATACGTTACATGATATACGTATATACAATTTCTATAATGCAAAAAATTACACCCACACTCAGTTGCGTGTAGAATAAGAAAGCTATACACATAGTCATTAAAATCATTGTTTGAAAAGCAAAGGGTGTTTTCATCAGTTAATTTACAAAAGATCAACTATAAATAGATCAAAGAATTTCCAGAATCCTCACTCATTGGAGGGTCCATCTGCGGTGGAGGAGGTAGTGGTGGAGAAACGGGTCCAGTTGTTATTCCCAAAGCTTTAGAAATGTTACATAATATACATATTTTTTTTTACAAAAGCTAAATAAAATTGCAGCACTGTGGTAAAAATTGATCAAACATAGCTTACATTTGTTTTCCGCATAAATAATTTGCTGGTGCGACATTGGTTGAATGTCTCTCTGCTTGAATGGGATGCCAGCGGCACTCAAAGGCACTTGATGCAAAGACGCTTGTTGTTGAGGATGACTTGTCTGTAGAGGCAACGTGGTGTAACCTCTTTGCTCACTCTGAGAAGATTGCCGTTTGGGATGACCCATTGGATAATTTGGTGCATAGTGGCTAGGGACTTGAGGTGGAGCAACTGCTGGTGGTGCTCTGTAAATCGATCTATCACCACGCAGTGTGCCCATCTTGGTTCCCATTGGAGGGGTTGGCGGCTTGGTACTAGGTGGTAAATTCATGGTCTGGCTCATTATCGGTGCCGCAGCTTTGAGACTATTTCCTAAAGATTACAAAGGTATCAAATCGATTCCTATTAGTAAACCACATACACCACTAATATTAATAATATGTAAGACGATTGCTGTTTCATATTATAACGAACTCATTGGCATCATTGGCTTGTTGCGTGCACCTCCACAACCGAGGTCATCCAGAAGAGTGTAATCGATAGGTTTTCGCACGTACTTCACTGGTTTTTCTGGTGTCGCCGGAGCCAAAATTTTGTATTGTCTATTCTGAGTTTTCGAAGCAGTTAGCACACCAATCTCACGCCGACTTACTTTCTCCTTGTGAATGGCTATGCTCTGCAAAAATTTTATTATTACGGTGATGTATTTGGCATACTCGAAAACCTAAAAATGTATGTGAAGTCGGAGACTCATCTCTTACCTGAGCAATGTGCGAAGCCTGTGCAGCCATTTCATCCAACTGTGCAGTTTGCAAATCTAACAATTGCAAGAAATGATACGCCAAAGTGTTGATTTGATACGCAACGGAAGCCAAACTTTGTGTGGTATACCGCTTGGTTTCGTCAATAGCTTCTCTTTTATTATCTACCTGTCAAAACCAAATTCAAACTTGTTTAACATCCATCACGCAACTGAATAGTAACATACTTAGTAATAATGACATGATTAGCAATAGCAGTTTTTACTTGAAAGTAGTTGGATTCACAGTACTCAGCAACACGTTCCAGATTGACGTGTGAATCCGTCAGGCTCTGCAAGCCTTCTGGTATTTCGGTACTTAACAATGTGGTCAAGTCCGACATAATGGTAAGATTTCCTCTTAAATATCTTAATAAATGGAGTGAATCAGGCAGTCAGCCGCTGTTAGTCAACGAGTAATTTTCTCAGCCCTGTTGTGGGTAAACTGTGAGACCTATAATTGAAATATTCAACACGGAAACAATGAAGATTCGCATAACTATCCATTTATTTATAGTTATTTATTGAAACTTAATTAAACATAAAATATGCATGTATGCTTTGGTATTTTGATTGCAAGAAATGCAATCCTCACATCAAAAGAGTTCTCACAGTCTGTGAGTCACAGACATGAAGTCCACTCATTAGCGATAAGTAAATACAATGTGTTGAAAAATTTGCAAAAATCCTCACTATTCAATTTGTTGCAGTGCAGTGCCCATGTAATATCCATAAAATTAAAGCAAGTCTTATCCAATGCAGTTAACACACAGAGAACAACTTCAAAGTTTGAAGTTCACACTAAATAAACCAGAACTCCTATTCAAAGTAGGAATGAACTAAAATAGACTTTAGACCTCCGTTCTTAACCACCCCGATATACGATAGGTCGGCAGGACAGAAACTGTCAATCTATACCACAATTACACAAGTTTCTTGTCGCACCAACATCAAGTTAAATCAATTTGTCGTCAGTGCACACATGATCTCGAATCGAAATTCTCGATGTAGTAGTCAGAGGCGAGCAATATATTGGATTTTAAATGCAGAGTGATGATTGTTATCAATTTGAATGTTTTTATTGTGAAGTTCGTGAGTGATGATGATGGAAGAAGGACGAATTCATTGAGGAGACGGGAAATGGGATGAGAGACCAATGTTGACGGTGGAATATACACGGGATGGGCCTACCAATTGAAGCACTGTGCGCCACGTTTGAATCCACACATCTTCCCGTTGTGTGAACAACAAAAACTGCGAACAAACATGTGAAGCTCTGCGATGCGTGTGGTAAATTGTTATGAGACAAAAAAATCCATATCGCACATATCTCAAACATTTCCTGTGGGCTACGACGACACACGTTTAACGTTCCCGTGATGTACAGTTACAGTTGGCGTATCATAGTTTTTTCATAGATCTACCCGGGCTAAACAATGAAAACATTTCTGGATTGCTGCTCCAAATGAAGTGGATACCGGTGAGACACGAGTTTTCGTGAGCAAAGTGGAGTTGTGAATTCGTAAAATGGGTCATGTGTGCAGTGGTCACGGAAGCAATAAAATCAAAATGGTTTTGATTGACATTAGCGGAAAAGATTGACTTGTCGGAGCAGGATTTGGGAGTAGTTTACTACGTGACAAAAATGTCTAGCCGTACTTGTACTCCGAAGATCATGCAGTTGTCGACTTTGGTCAAGAGTGGGCAGACGTCATGCATGACAATTCGCCAGGGCACTTGTCGACCGTTCCACAGCATCACAAAAGTATTAGGGACCGTCGATTCCAATGGGAGGGGGGTTATCGGAGCACCCCCATTGGGGAGGACATACCGCAAAAAAGTCAGTAGATTGATTACGCCCAGCAGTCTTCAAGTGGCTGGATGGAACAGGGTTTCTATGAGTTCGTGGCTGAGATCTTCTGGAGTGCTTTATACCAACGGAGGAGTTAATGGAGGTAGCAATAATAATGGCAACGGGTTCCCGAACAACTCGAGGGCACGCACAGGCAAGGAGTTGGGAGAGACTTCGATTTTTCGACAAGAGGGTCACAATATAGAGGAAGTGCCGGTAGCTGTTCTGCGGTCAAACGTGACAGAGGGAGAGAAATCAAGGAAAGGTAATGGACAAGATATAATTGCGATTAAATTGAATTGGTTAACAGACCAAAATAATGTTGTTTTTGTCTTGCAGGACCGCCTCGAAGTTATGTAGATTTGGATCCATCCGAAGAAGCTGCATTTGTTGAGGGTTTTAGTAATTTTCACACTCCGCAGCAAGTTCTGAAAATGTTGGATACCATACCAAGCCAGGAAGTTACACCGTTCGTGTCCTTTAGTATTTTGAAGAAGCTTTTCGAGCTCGAAAGCAACTATGGATTTCGAAACCAGGGCAGATCATGGTTGAATACGGCGGACAATAGCAAGATGGAGACATTTACACGTTTGGCTATCGTTACCAGACTAATCGATACAATTCTTACTTGTCAAAACGCAACCCTCCTTCTGGATACTTTGGATTTAATGAGGCAGGAATGCCTTCACGAAAGACCTGCCGAAGCTTACGATTCAGATAATCAAGTGGACTACCGACAAAAAGTATTACAGGAAGTGCTGATTCGAGTAACGGAGGGTAAACTCGAACTTGCAGAGGTTTGCCGAGCGGTTGTGATCCTAGGGAAAATGGAAGTCGAAAACGGGTTCTCCTTCGGTGGGGATTACGTTGACAAATTCTGGGTAGGAGTGTTAGATCGAAGTGATGATATCAACGCAGAAAATGTAGTGGACGTACTGAGGACCGTCAAATACTTTAAGAAAAGCAGTAGACTGGTGTTGAATTTATTGGAACGTAAACTAGTCACCCTGTGTTGGAAAATGAGCCCGACAACAGTGGCAGAGATTTGCTCTATATTCTTAACTAGTGAAGGGCCAATTGTTTCTACTTCGGAGAAAGAATCTCGGTCAATTAATTCCTGGCAAGTTTCTACAAGGTTGCTTATGTCATTGTCAAAGTGTACAAACATCAATATTCATAAAGTCACTGAAAGGGAACTAGCAACAATTGTGAAAGCGTTTGACTTTCTCAATTTCTGCGATTCGACAATTGAGCAGGTAATTCTAGCAATACATACATTATTTTAGGTGACACGAGTACGGGCGTTAACCTACTGATAATCAAAAATCTAACATCAAACCTTCGAAAATCGAAATCAAGCAATGGAACGCTAAATGATTTGATTTTTTTCCAGGCACTAAGCAAATACATGAAGGCCAAGTCTATAAGGATAACTGAATCTGAACTTGTTGCAAATGTTATGAATTTTGTTCGAAAGTTCAGACTACGGTCACAGAGTATACTGGACGCAACCGCTGAATTCACTATCAGGAACAATGCATCAAACTTATCTCCCCCTCAACTTACCAGTATTTTAAGACCCTTCGGAGAACTGGACTTTCAGCCTTCACAGGGACCCAAGTTCTGGGAAGTTATAGAAGCTTATCTGCACCAAAAGTTTATTCAGTTTCCCCCAAAAGATACTATCGCCTTATTGTTGAGTTGTGTGTACTTAAAGAAGTACCCCATCAATTTCGTCGACAGGACATTTTCTCCTTATTTTCTGGACAGATTGCACACAAGTGAACCAGATTTCACGTAAGTAATCGTGTTCGCATTTGTGCGTACAAATGTTAGTTTCACATTTTCAAAATATTTTAACTGGACTACAAAATCTTTTGTATATTTGTGCAGACTTTTACAACAGTACAGGAGTGAATTGAAATTGCTTGATACAGCCCTTACCATAGAGTGTAAAGGAAAGTACAGTGGCCCTTTACTTCCCAAAGACTTCTCATCGAGGACAATATTCATAGATGGAAGAATTCTTCGTTTCACACCTGTGCTTAAAGAAACCATCGCGGGGATGTACCCAAATTCAAGTTTGGATACTAATGTGATTTTACCTGGCCTTCCCTTTAATCCAGTTTTTACTGCAGACGTGTTACTGACAAAATCGAAAATCTACTCAGAGTTAGACCGAAACACAATGTTGAGAAGCCACATTACCTCGTATTTGTTGTACACCAACCCACCGACAGCCCCTACTCATGATTTTACAATAGTACTAGTCCATATTCCGGAGCATTACTCGTCGGATGGGAAGCATTTGACGGGTATACAGACACTGAGGAAACGACTTCTCAAAACTCTAGGTCTAAAGGTTGTCTCTCTGAGATATCAAACACTAATCGAACAAAAATTAGATTTTACAGCATTTAGTGAGTACATTCAACGAAAATTTCGCCAGGCCTGTACCGATGAAGTGGAAAATTAAAAAAAAAGTCATCACGTGTACAATATAATAGCTTCGTTTTTACTTGTTGAGAATAAATAAACTGAACTAGTAATATATTATATTGCAAAACAATAAGAACAACAAATCGGACGAATTAATGTTTTAACTATTAGAAAAATAACATCTTAACGTATTCCGGCAGCTTTTCGAAATGCAGAGAACTGATCCATATATTGGTGCATAGTGTCCAACGGAGTGTAAATTTCTTTCATTCGAGACTATAGAAAAAGAGTAAAGGTGATTAAGGTCGCTAAATGAATGAAACTCTTGCGAATCATAGCCCGAGGCTTAGATTTTAGATTCTGCATACCTGGAGAGTTCTTGGTATCGCTGATGACGCATTCTGCCCAAAAATCCCCTGAACAAATTCCATCAACAAATCCCAACAGGCATCAGCCATAACACATGGACGATATTCCACCTACATATAAAAAAGTACCCATTACATCCAAAAGTGCATTGTTGAGGTTTGGTTAATTCATAATGCCTTCTATGTCGAAATTCTTTTTCGAGTTGTTGTAAAACATTCATTTTAGTCATTACATTGTACTTTCCACTAACGATATGCTCTAATAATGCAAATTGTAATCTGTTTACATTCTCGAAACCATATAAGTTGGGTATACCATACCATACCAATTTGTAAAGTGGAGTGAACATGAGATTACAAACAAACAAAGCGAACCTTCTGCATTTCATAAGATAAGCCTTTCAGGTGCTCAAATCCTTACCTCCACAAGTATTCCCTTGAAATTTTGAGACATAACCACGCTTCCCAGCTTCACAACAAAGTCGCCCAGCTCAAACCTGGGCCCCTTGGTTTCTATCTTAATTTTCTTGGAAGTGTACACTGGAGCCATTTTCAAGACAAGGAGATCAAACAAGTTGTCAGCGACGAGAGATACTGTTTTTACGGACGGTGTTGGAGGTGGGGTTGGAGTTGCACTTCCCGTTGTAGTGGATGTCGTGGGATTCGCTGGTACTTCAAGTAGCGCAAAGGAGGAAGCAGGATATTCTGAGTTGTGAAGAATATGAAGTGTTCTATGACCTGCTTGGACTCCTGCGCCTGAAAAGAATGACAACGTCCGGAGTATTAGCCATCACAGCTCTTCCTACTTTTTGTATTTATAAAGCCAATAAAGCGTTTCACGTCGGCACTCGGCACTGGTATATTCCGCAAGCTTTTGAATGCTAGAATGAATTCTGATCGCCTGGAGTGGTGTACTATATCCAAAACTATTGTATGTATTTATTCCTTGCAAACCTTGTATAACATTGGGGTATTCTTAGATTTCGCAAAACACCGGAACACCGAGAAAGCCGTTTCCTGTTGTGTCCACCTTTTGGACACGACGACGTTGCTTAAGAAATTGTGTGCATGTATTATGTACTTCGGTGACCGTTTCTTTAAACTATACTGGAGACTTCAATCCATAACGTACGCTTAACTTAACATTGCAAATTATGATTACGCCCCAGATGGTCAGCGTCGGAGGTGTTAGCCGATATCAGCTTACAAAAGCACTCTCCATGTACAATCCAGAGCATGTGTAAGCAGCCGTCGTGTAGTTATACAGTGTAGCGATACACATTTTTAAAAACCCTGATCCTCCACCAAATCTGTAAAACTCCTCCGGCACTCGAAGCTGCAATGTATTGTAATGTCATCTTGTAATTAGAATTAGCTAGCATGCACGGAATGCACGGAATGCACGGAAACAACGTGTCTTGTCCCCCTCAGAGACTGTTTCCGATCATGCAGCAGAACCTTGCAGAAAGATTTTTGTAATTACGTTTAATGATGACCAGAAGCGATAATCGAGGTAGATGTTCTGCGCTTATTGTCCATTCTAATCCAAGAAGCGATGATATAGGTATATTAGGTACATTCCACGCAAGCGTGCAAATATATTTCTAACCAAAATTATTCATTGAGCTGAGAAATCAAGACAATGCATGACCACATGTTCCATGAATCTTTTACGGCAATACACAAAGACTTCCTATTCCACATGCCTCAACACGTGGTGGATTCCTACCAAAACTGGTTTTTTGTTCATAAGGTTGATGAATCATTGATCGTCGGGATAATTCACTACTAGAACTTCTTGATATATCTAATATAGCATACCTTCACCTTCGTTTCAATTAGTTTAAAGCCCAAAGCTCAATGAAAATGCTACAATTTAATTGCATGAGCATTATACACCACAATTACTGCTCCCTGTCTGTCAAAGAGCGTGAGAGAGGTTTTGTTCAACAAACATCGCGAACCCAAATTAAAGAGCATTAAGAATGGACGATTTCTGATCAAACTTGAGTGACGACACTTGTGCTTAAAATTATTTACAAAGACGATGAGCCGTGCCTGTGCGTAAGCATTCAGTGCAGTGGGTGTGGAAGGGAATGAGAAATACTCTTCAAGTCATCCTTAAAATTTTTAAACGTTTTTTGTATCGAATCTGTAGATTAGCGTAATAACCTTGATTAGGGTGCTAATCGACATGTATAAATATATAAATAAACACACGTACACGAAATTCAATTGACTGCACATAACATGCTGTGATAAGTACCAAAGAGTGAAAACTCAATCACGCAAATATCTCCAGTAAAAGGTTTGGAGAAAGTCAATTCAAGTGGAGTTACAATTGTTTCGCAAAAAAACGCCGATTTACGATCATATATATACCGCACAGCTAAGTGCTAATCAACAGCTTTAGTTTCAACGAAAACAAGTGTTGATTTACTTTCAAATTGTGAAGATCATGAAAAAAAACGAACAAAGTTGTGCGTGCATGCTGATATACATACATAGGTTGCACTATACCGAATAACATGCCGAAACAGGCGACGATGAAACTCTTTCATGAAGTACTGAACATGGTTAACGCTGCTTTTTGACCCATTCTCCTTTTTAACAATGGCTCACAACGAGACTTCTCAATCAAAAGCAAAAGCTAAAGATTACCATAGAATACGTAATAGGAAACCTTTCATGTCCTCCTTGCAGCAGCAACACATCACGACGATCCGAAAAGTCATATTGTCATAAAAACAGATTTTTATCGCTGCTCAATCTGTTGGACACATCTCTGTTGACTTAAAAAACTCTCTTAACATTTAATCAGGTAAGTTAGTGACACACATGAATGTTTGAAATCCAACCGCAGTCTAACAGCACGACGTGTTATGATAAGCTTCATATTATGCTCCGTATTCACTGGCTGACGTTGCTAAATGACCCTTACCACTTGAGAGCAAATGCGACCTAATTTTAAAATTCAAGGTGCGTCGGTTTCCCTGCACGTGTGGCCTCAGCAATATGTCAATAGTTAAATAACTGTGGTTTACTAAATGTTTTATGTGAAGTGTGAGATTTAGAAAACAACAAAAGTGTTGGGTTTGATGAGCCAGAGGATTGACTAGTGTTGTTTTGTTAGTCAACGAGAAGCAGGAAATTGGGTCTCATTGATATTTGTTAATGAATACGAAATGAAGTGAGTGCCACGTTGCTGCTATAAGCCCGGTGTAAGATGTTCAAACTCATGTAACACGTAGACATATTCATCATCATCCTAATCCTCCAAAACAACAAACGTTGGGGTATGTCGTGAGAATTTATAAGGCAAGCAAATGAACACGATTTGTGTACAAATGAATTTGATCAAAGCAAGTGGACTGCAAGCAGAAATTTGATTTTCTCCGAATCGATGCCGAGTTCTGCCAGTGGAAAAGAGCCTTACAAACTAAATTAATTGTATGGGGCATTATGATATTTGCTGGTTTGAATCTCATCTTTTCCACTAGGTATATGGACTTGAGATCGTGAACAGTACGAAGAACAAGTAAATGACGCGCAATAGACGTTGGTAATCGCCTTTGCTACATTTCCAAAAAAAAGTATGCATAAATTCAAAAATGAACAACACTATATTGTGATAATGATAAAAGGATTTATGCTGTTTCCGAGCTCTTTTCTGTTGTCTCATTTTAAGAATTGGTTAGTTGTCACATTGTAAGCTTTTGGTTGAGCTCGTGTTCATGAAACTCGAGAATCTACCATCACACTAGACGCTAAACTCTCTAAACACTAAAAAGATAAAACGGGATATTTGAAACTTGAAAAGGGTTTATTATTCTAATGATGCTTATTTTCAGACACAAAAATATACCTACCAAAACCGTAGCACTTTTCAATTTCAACAACATACTTTAGAGGAGCTCGTCAGAGAATTCCATCTTTGCAATAGTACTTGTTCTCTGAAAGTCTGCAACACGGCTCGTAGACGATGAGATTGCATTGCACCATGCTGTTACCTATAAGGACACGCAACATCAGTCGCCTTGCCACGAGTCACCGTTCATATACATTTACGCTAAGATTATTATACTTGTGGTGGTTCAGAGTGCATCTAACCCAAGTACAACATCATAAAAACTTCAGGAGAAGGTTACAGCGTTCTTGATTCTTCTACTAACCGATTTAAATGCATGTGTAATACGAGTTTGAAAGATCTCCACGTTCCCCACCCACGAAATTTGGGAGCACATTCAAAATTCTCAGGATTAAAATTACTCTTGTTAGAAAAATGCAGCATCCAATTCAAACAGTTATATCGTAGGTACTCCGATTCAGATTTGATCTAACATGTAATATAAGTACATATGTATTATGTAATACTACGTATTTCAAGATATAGTTATTCTTTTATTTGCATTTGCATGAAACCTTGTCATCCCGCCACTTCTTGACACTCGGTAAATTTGAGAACGTGCCTGGCCAGGTGAATTCTTGATTCTTCGAGTAAAGTTGGAAGTTTCATTGAGCACAAAATGCAAACACACATTCTCTACAACAGGTACAAAAAGGATCAGTGCACCAGTAATCTGGATTAAAGATTAAGCAAAGTACACGAAGGAACTGACTGTGTGAGCATGTAGCGTGTAATATTCATTTGCATTCATTATAACAGTGTGTTCTCTCAAGTCAGAAGTCACTGTTTACTCTGCGTCAGTGAGTATCAAAAATCGTAGTTCACATCACATATTGGTCCAACCTAGTGAACCGAATGTGTGATGAGCTTAAAAACTACTCAAAGTTGAAATTGTTATGACCAACCACAAGTCACGTCCCTTCACTTTAACTTTTATAACTATTTATAAACATGCTCATCACTTTGAGCATAGTGGATTGTAGGTATGCCTCCGTCATCCTTGCGCTGCGTTGTTTCTAGGCTCACTCATATGCATAAAACGGAAATATTAGCACGGGAACTTCGCTTTTCTACTTAACAGAAACCATTTCATCGACGGTGATAAACTAATTTTCATATTGAAGCGTGGGGTGTGGAATCTCATAAAAAGCAGAAAGCACTTTTTGGCATTCTCCGAAAAAAAACATGAACGAGCGGAAAATGGGAATGAGCGAGAGAGGCACTTCTCTCGTTAGCTTAAAACAGCCACCTGAATACTCACTCATGTTTCTCTTTGGCGAGGGTTTCACCCCCTCCATCCCAAAATTACTCCGCACTGATGATGAAGAGGTAAGTACTGCATCATTGCTTTTAACTTGACATGTATGGAAAACATTCATATTAGCAGCAAGACCAAGTAATTGAACAAAAAAAACGAACCAAACTTCTGACCGACCGACGACCATTCATTCTATACCGGGGCTTCGTTGTCCATGAATAATGATGCTGTAGTTTTACAATCGATCGGGGAAATGTAATAAAGAATGACAATTTGAACAAGAGCAAGCATAATGTGAACGATCGTAGTGTAGACCTCATCTGTAAGAATGTTGAGGGAAAGAAAAAATCACGGGATTTTTGTTCGTGAATGAGTATAAATACCAAAGATGTACGTATATATGTACATGACAAATGTCGAAGCTTACAAAACGGTGACGCGGTATGTGTGCACACGACATAACACAGCAAACACATGCATTCATCTCTTTCGTTCAACCCTCCAGTAATACGCTCAGGATGTATTATGCATTATTCAACTGTGAACCTTATTAACAGTGTATAATATGCAACTAAAGTGCAACTACTTACGATCACGTAAACATCAATGTTTTGGCTCCCCATGAATGCACACTCTTTACAGTGCGTAGGTTAAGTGTAGCCTGCAAGACCACATAAGAGCAAACACCAATGCCAACAGTCAGTCTTTCGTCGGGATAGTATACGCAAGGCATCTCATCGTTCGTTCGTCTGCGTCTGGCAAAAGTGGCAAGCAAAAGCCAAGCCTCTGCATCTCTCTCAGATTCTTCCGCCTTCCTGCTGCATTCATGCAAGGAACACCTCATCAATCTGCAGACGACTCTTTGTAATTTTACGTATTAAAAATAACACATTTCCGTTTTTAAGTAGGTAATTGTAATGTAATTTGTGACAAGTATTCATCAGCCATACGAGGGGAAAGGGACGGATTGGTTCTTAATTTGTTGTCCAGAATATTTCAAACAATTCTTTAAAAGCTAATCAGCACAATTCTTAGTTGATGTACATTTACTGACAAGCATGTACATGTGCATAATACGTGTGACAGAAGTGAATAGAAAGTGTGTATAAAAAACCAACGAAATAATCTGGAGAGACACGTGCACCTTTTCATGTACGTATATCGCACGAAGCGCATACTTTTCACTCATCTTTCAACGTCCTGTTATGTTCTCGTCCGTCAAAGTCGTACAAAACGATTAAAATTTGCATTTAAAGCTGAAATATTTGTACCAGCATTTGGAAACTTGAAAAGAGTTTAAATGATAGGACAAGTTTTTCAATTACAACCCGCTTCGTTAACCGTATATGGTTGAGGAATATTGAATACCTATGGTGGTCGGTACTCCGGTCCATACAATTCCCCTTTTTATAATTGGGACTCTTTTGAAGGAGCTCTTGTGACAAATTAGGCAATGTGGTGAATTATGATCGTATTTCCACTCATCAAATTCAGTTAACTCGTTTGTAAGAATAAGATGACCGGCTACCACACGATCCTGTAAATTACATTGCAATTGGTATTTCAAATGGAATCGTTAAACAACCTTCCATCACTGAACTCTTGTGCTTCAAAAACACTCAATTACTAATAATTGTTGAACAAAAAAATGTGCAACTGCACGAACGCTACAGCGCAGTGCAATATAACGTGATGTAAAGAATTGCCCGACAAAGTATTTTATATCCTTATTCACGATCCATGATCGACGTTGCTTCGCAAAGTTCAGTGAATAGTCCGGCTGGTTAAAGTTTTATTACGTGCAGTCGTTCGATATACTTTAAGAGTTAGATCAACCAGGCAGATCTCTGGAGTGTGAAACATGACCTATTTATAATCTTCAACATACGAAGTAAAACAATTACAGCAACTGCACTGAAAAAGGAGGATGAGGAAGTGATTCAGGACAATCATGCGACCCTTTTGTCTCGTACACGTAAGTACATTACTTTAGCTCTTTTTTTTGCAAAATTTCAGCAGGCTAGAGATAGCATTAAGAAACCACATTTATACAAATATGACAGTCAGCAGAAAGTTAACACCGTCACATCAAGTTCAAGGTGAGGCTTTGTCGAATCGAAAGTGTAAAGAGGAAAATTTATTTTCTGGACTAGACAGATTTAATAACCTGCAACAGTTTCAGGGAAAAGGAGAATTATGTAAATTAGCCAACCGGTTTACACACATGAATGTACAAATGACTTGCTATTAGCTTCTCTACTTACTACATACATGCTAGCACGCGTAAATCCTAAATCCCACGGACACAAACTCAAATGCAGCCGACGCATAAATATTTTCAAATCACCAAAATTGGTTCGTGGGTCATGCGAGAACGATGCTAGGTAAATGTTTTAGGCCAGATATGTGTGAGCGGGGAGATGTCACGATTTCGTTGTCATTTATGCTTCAACATTCATTACAGGTTATTTTGTTTCAGGCATGTTAATAATAATCTAACTAAAGTTTACTCCGACTCTGACGTGAGGATGGACGTATTTTCTGCATGAAGATCATACATACATGATCATACAACCAAAATTGAGCAAACAAGCGATCTGAGTCGGTCTGTTGACAGTCTTGTCTTGTCTGTTGCGAATAAACACGAGTGCTTTGGTACTGGCAGTTGATACAGGTATAATACATGTACAAATTGTATAGGAGATGCACTATGTACTGGTTCAAATCATGTCACATTTCCTCAAGAACCCAGGCAATCATGCGATTAGCAAGCAGTTCATTCGCACCTCTTATACAAGTCTTATACAAGTCTTATACAAGTCGCAAATACCAGAATCAGTAAAAAATACCAACAATTGCAATATCTACAAAATTGATTCGCTTCTAGTAACAAAAACTGTGCAAGTCAATTGTATAACTTACCTAAGAAATGCGTCAACATTAGAGGTCCGAAGAAATTTATTTAACTCATATGTAATTCACATAAATTCATAAGAAATGAGTTAAAAATGTCATTATTCTCAGCAACAACAGGTTCAACTAGTTAGCTATTTTTGGTCCCGTCGGTCTGCTCATCAATCGCAAGCAATATGTACCTAAATAATTTTCCGTGTTTCGAGTAGCAGTTAACCTTGCCGTCAAATATATGTACCGTGCCTAATCTTTGCAAGTTGCCAACACAATGTTTTTCAAATACAGTGTACAGGAGGTTGGCCAAAGACAAAACGGCTCCAGAATTTAGTGTGTCAAAATTAAACTAAAAAAAACCGCACACTTACTTTTCCTGATTGCATCTAAGTTAAGTAATCAATATAATTTACAATGATCAGCAGAAAGCATCTACCCCCTACTACTAAACAAAAATGTCTGACTCACAAACAGTTTTTTACTAATAAACAGTGAGATACGGTTAAAAATAATTAGTGCTTAGACATAAGAACAATTTGTGCTGAATCATTAGCACTGCTGATGAGTGATGATGTCTTTAGATGAATTCCAGTACAAAATCTTAACATAAGTTATGGACACGATATAGTACACCTCCTCTTCCAGATTTTACTCATGGTCCACCCAGTAAACGTAGTCTAACTTGCTTTCAAGTTGACTCAAAATTCACATGAATTCAAATGAGTAAACATATTTTCATATATTAATACTCAGGGAGTCGCCAATTTCTGTCGTTGACCGTACTGGACACTAGACAAGCACGACAAATCACTATTTAGTCGCATGAACTCTAATTAAATTTGAGACAAAATCGATTCTGACACATTAGGGATCACATGAAATATGAACTCGTTTAAGACAACACTCACGTCAGTTTCGTTTCGGAGTGTTACAGTGTCACCTCTCCGCCAAAGAACTACACAATTACAGAAATTTCTTGTTACGACGCGTTGCAATATGTTCTGGAATTGCACCCTTTGCATTAAAACATTCTTCGATACATGCTTCCAAAGTATCACGTAGCCAATCCTCTCACATTACTACATGCCATTCAACATGCTTGCAAGTTCTACTCAAAGAAAGCACGACATGTGCTCCTTCTTTTGCAAGACGGTATACCTATGTAGCTGAGGATTTGGGAAGTGCAAAAATGGTAGTGTTGTGTGTGCGATCTAAAATCCACAAAATACCAGCATTACCAGCATCTCCTGACAATGAATGAATGTCATGTTGGTTTGGTGTAAGCCAGTTGATTTGCTCTCTCCAGAGAGTGCTTTCCTTCTGCTGCTGAGCAAACTGGTTCCTTACTAGGCGCATACATACAACATGCATACATGTATTTCATTGTGTTGTTGTGTGGAGACTGGAGAGAGAGAGCACAAGAAGACCAAACAAATGCAATTTCTATTCATCTACAATCCACAGGGAGAGAAACGGGGAGACACGAACAGTATTGACTGACAATGATGAAACAATCAACGTGATGCAAGCAAACAAAAATACCATAATATACCACACACACACACACAGAGGGAAGGATCCACACAATCGAAAGAGAAAAGGATCACGCCACACGCAAAGAATGCGATGTGTACACAATGAGGTTGTACACGAATGCTCTAGGGTAGAAAGTTGAAATAATAGGAAGGAAGAAGGAAAAGTTTTTTTTCGGGTCTGGAGAAAAGGATCGAGATTGAGACTGAGAGAGAAGGTTAAACAACACAAAATAGAAGTAGGAAAGTCCTCATGTTGCAACTCGATGGAAAAGATGCTTACCTATATGCTTCTAGTGAGAATGCCACTTGCACGAGAGCAGCTCGCTCTCCTCTCACTCATTTAACACCGCGTTTTTACAACGACCTACGATGAAGCACTTCAAACTCAGATAAAGCATTAAACTCTCAAAGTAAGTCAGTCCTCGCAGAATACATTTTCTTCAATATCGAAAACTTGCAAACTTTGAATGTGCTCGTTTGATGGAATACATCAGGGACAAGGGTTTTTAATGCCACAATCTACTGCTCCTCCCTACGTCCACAGTCGACGGAAAATGTGTTTACTCAATTTCCTCAGATCGCTAATGTTTACTGTAAATTTCATGGCAAAGGTGTTTCATCTGTATACAGCTTCCATAATCATCGCAGCATTGAGCTCATAGTGGTGTGCGTGCGGACTCGCGCGTATACGGCCGCGTACAAGGGTCCCTTTCACAAAGTTTATTCAACATGCTTTCACTGTGAAGCTGTAAGATCAGCTTTCCTTCAGGAAAACGATCGTCTTCTTCGCGATTCTCTTGTAAATTGTTTGCCAGTAGAGAGCCCAATAATAGATTACATCTTTACTGACAAGCATTTTTGTTGTGAGGATAGCTGTCCAACATCCTGGAAAGAGCACACCGTAGTCACCCACCATCATCTCATCATCAAATATTTGGGAAATGACTACGTGAATACCGATTTTTATTCTCACTACACACGACGCTATTTCCTATTTTTCAGTAAACAGACTCGAGAAACGGAATCAGAGGAGAAAAGTAGACAAGAGAGAGAGAAGGCCTAATATTTTCAGCTGAAAAGAAACGGAATATAATATAGTACACGTTCTGTGACGACGACGGCGATGATGATGGGAATGCTCAAAAATCCATGAAAATTTTTGTTCTTTTTTCCTAAAGCTTTTAACTCAGAGATGTAGCGAAAAATACAAGTCTGTAGATGCATGTGCATGCGCTAGGGTAAAAATCGAAAATTTTCTCAATTCTTTACAACCCTATGCTATCTTAACTATCCGTGTGTGGCTCGGCCAGAATCGTATGCTCCGAGGGAAAAGAATCTTTTCCTATCTTTCACTTGGCTTTCTGTTTCTGCTGGTGCTGCTTTTTCCTCAACGAAGAGAGACATGCGAGCACATACAAACACAGAGGCGCAGTCACAAATGAACCTCTATATGGCTTCAATCTTTGCTCGGTGTGCATATAAAAATCTCTTAGTTTAAACTTAGTTTTTTCCGTCTTCAACCCTTTTAGCGTCGGTCCTTTAGCTTCATATAAATATATGGTCGCAGTGCGCCCATGAAGTTACTTCCATTACATTATACGCGAGCGAGCAGTCTCACGGAGAAGAGAGACTTGACCAGTGTCAGATCATGGCCATATTCAAACTTGTGAGGAGTCCCTAAGGTCTCATCATATTCCTTCCTCAAATATTTTACCGTCAGTTTACTCTGTCTCTCACACTCTAGCTTTCCACCATGGTTTCCTTTTGTACCCATTTTTAAGGGTTGTGCAGGCACACAGCACAACTCCACTCCTTCCTAATTTCACCATTTAATTCCTCCCAATGCACACATTCTCTACCAAATCCATTTTGCCAACGCTTTGCCGTATATGATTTGACTTGGTTCAAGTGGAAAGAATACACAAGGCCGAATCGTGTAATTCAAACATAGTTGCACAAAACTACGAAATGTTCAAAGTTCTTTTTAGTTTTAGTATCCCGAGGTGAAATCCTTAAGTACTCTCCTAGTTTTTTACGCGGTTTCCCACAAAAGATAAAGTGCTACAATTGGTGAAATGAAGACTTGGAGAAATATACTACATCCTGTACGTGAAAACGTATATAGCGTCTACGTGAGTGCGATGTGACTCTTGCAAAGACATCCTAACAAGTAAATATAGTATAACACGCATCCGTAATGAATCGAAGCAGTCACAGTACTTCCATTTAAATTTTGTCTTTCCTCTTGACATCTGACTGAGAACTGTAAGCAGTCTTGCTAAATGAAACAGTTGACAATAACATTTATCACTTCACCACAACTTTCGCCCAATCATTATAATCATCATCAACAGTATCCATCACTTACAAAAGTATTTCTTCCCAGCATATCGAAGTTACATACCTAAGCCATATTTTGACGGTAGGATCGATCTACCTAGGTATTTTTACTTGTGATATACAGTATGAATGAGTCAAAGGCTGAAACGAGACAACATATAGCGTGTCGCAACCGCAAGTTGGACAATTATCAAATACGCAAGATTCTGTATCAGCAAGACTTGGAAACTTAAATTTGATAATCAGCATGAAATAACGACAATAATACGAGGTTCTGACAATAATTTGACAATAATCAACAACTGAACTGAGATTAAGGATAGATATATAGTTAATTGCAAGTGCAGTAATCCAACACTATTGTGACATCCTGTGGTGAACCGGAAAAAAAGTCGAGAGAACGTGAGTAATCATCGTTATCATCACCATGTTGGCAAGAGAAGTAAAAAACTTGACGCAGCAACGCCTAACTTTTAGCCAACAGAAACCAAACTACAAGCTAAAAGCACCTATAAATTCGAAACTTGCATGTATTCTTATTCTGGACATTCTTATAATATTATAACATGTTCATGGATTTCCAGTTTCATTTTTCCCTTGTTGTGTACATACATTTGTATAACATTGGAAAGAGTCAACATTAGGAATACCAAACTAATAGATATCTGGTTTCACTCCATCCACCAAAACAAATAGCCTGAAGCTGACTACTACAACGGTGTTTGGTAGATAATATTTGAAGAGCGGACAAGAAAGTTTACCAGCTTCACATACCCTTATTGCTTTGTTTCGATACATACATTTTATGTATGCGTAGAGTAAGTATATACGAATGAAATAGGCAGAGAAAATAGACAAAAGAGGATGATGAAAGAAACTAGACATTTCTTCACGACATAAGAATTGAAGAAAAAAGCAGCGAAGAACGAATGAAAGAACATTATTAGAAAGAAGAGGGATGACAATGCTTATTCGTGTCATACACGGTGTCAGTGATAACAATACAACATCCACATCCGTTAGAAAACTACAAAAAGTTGTACGCACCAAGCAAGAACATGTTGAGAAGCAGCACACCGATTCAAGCCACAACCAAAGAATGTCACCACAACTGCAACCAGAAGAAACAAGGAGAGGTTTGTCAAGTAAAAATAAAAATGAAAGTATTTAGTGCTTTCTCCTGCATGGCGTAGTCTAACATTCTCTTTGATAACCGTCCAACCGTTGAGTTACCCTACGTACAAATGTAAGTTACATAGTATGAAATAGCCATCATCCCTGAGACAAATAAGTGTTTTTAAATTACAATTTTGCCGTTATTATGATTTCGTATCAATTTATACAGTGTAACGAGAAGTACTACGATATATCTTTAGACAGGCAAAAAAATCATAAATCCTTCAGGGCCACCCCTAACTTTGCACATAGTCTAATAGCAGCAGCAGACGTACCGTATTCCCGGTAGATATGCGACCATGGAGTCGCAGTGAAATGTAATCATTTGGCACTAAAAAGACGCTACCCTTCTTACTTTACCACATTGAGCACACTGAGAGCAGGTGTAAATGGAAAAAATGTTTTGCACAGGATAATGTGGTTGAAAAGCATTTTATGTTGGCATAAGATTAGAAAAAAGTCACCAAAATATAGAATACGGGGGAAAGCCTTCCTTAGTCTCCGTCCCAAGAAAAAAAGACGAGCGAATCGCAGAGAGAAATAATACGGGCTACTCTCAGCAGAGCTCTTCCTTCCGTTTAATTTTCTGGAATGAAGGGCTGGACGGAAGCTAGAGTCACAATTGAGTACAGCGGTAGACAAACAAGTATAAAGCATTCATAACCACTGCATTTGTGTCTTTCTCTTCTCTGCCACCTATTCGCTGCTTCATCATCGACTTTGTGCTTCTTACACGAAATAAAAACCAAAGGCAGAGAAAGAGTGCACACAAAATTTTTTCCTGTCTATAACACGTCCCTGAAAACATGTATGATCACACTCACTTTTACAACACACACTACCACCATCATCATCATTGTAAAGAAATAACACGGATGGGTCAAAATCAATAAATCCGTCGCAGCGGTATCCTTGCTAGCTCCAGTGAGCAAACTTGTTCTGACGACTGGCTCCAAATACCAAAGCGTAGCAAAAGAGGAGTGTTTAGTATGTGCATGCAACATTATATAAGAGAATGGACTCACACAAGACTCTCATGTGAGAGCAACTAACTCTGTGAAAGAATGTTGCTTTTTCTGATTTTATATACCTAAGCTCTATCGGGCTTGTGTTGTATGTGTTGATTGTGAGCTATAAATGTACAATCAGACTGAGCGAATCTGTGGAATACATGAAAGCAAAGAGGAAAACGCAAGAGATATACAAGTAGAAAGACGAAAAACGTTTTCCTCTTCAAGCTTTCTCTCTCCTTTTTTGCCGTCGATGTTCTTTCGCAACATGCATCAATATCTGTTCATCCTTTTCATCACTGTCCCCGACTCGACCTTATCAGCTAATTTCATTTTCAGTTTATTTCTCCAAATCTCCTTATTTGTGGCTGCCCAATGAGGAGCACGTAGCTCAGTAAAGAGGGCAACGGAAAAATTGCATATTAGTGATGCAAGATGACGGCCTGTGGAGAAGCACCTCTAATAAAATGACAGCGCACATTACAGATTCCAAGGTTTGGAAATAAACAAGCAGAATAAGCTTTTCTGTTTGACCACCCGACGACACGGTGGCTTTCACAGCACTCATATCACGTGGATATGTAGGCATGTTGTATAGACTGGCTGAGACTAATGCGAATATGTTTGACAAACGAAACTCATTTGCCTTATGTCGTGCAGAGTCGCTTCGAGGAAAAACTAAATGAAAAATTGTCAAGCGAAATGAGATCCTTGGAGAACTAATGAAAATTTAACTTCTTCTCAGGCGTGAAAGCGGAGACGCTCATTTTTTTACTTTTACTTTCGCACCTTCTGCATGTGTACTATGTTGAGAAAAAGGTGGCACACAACTGAGTATTGAGAGACTTGGCTTTGGCTGTCCTTCCTTCTCGATGCTTGACAGAACTGCTGGACGTGTTCGGCATACAGAGTACAGGCAGTATTTGATGATCAGATTTATGCAATCCTACAACTCAAACTGAAAGAGTAATCGCACAATTTCTGAATTTGCTCCCATTCATGTCACATCAAAGCATCGTTCACTCAGTCCGACTGAGTGCCAATTAAATTGGATGCCAAACCGTGGAAAGCATTCTTCTAATGTACTAATTACCACTGGATTTTTTAAGCTGACGAAACGGTAAATACAGGTACGGACTATGGACACGGTGTAGAAAAGTTCTGACTGGATTAATTCTCTTTCCGCTGTTAATAATTGTGCTAAATTTGTGAATACATATTCCAAACCATCACATTACATTATTAGCAGATAAATTCTAACAAAAGTCATGGGACAATAGTCCATCCAAAGGCCTTCCTTCTGATTGCACAGAGCGCAAGACATTAGCGTCCTGTCAAAATTCATTGCATAATCAAATTGTAAAGTGACAAGAATGACAAATATATCGAACAATGAAAAACTTTCTTTTTATTCGCTTGCAGGAACAAGCTATACAACTGTACATCTTCACCCAGGGGGCGGCCGCTAACAACATTTAGCAAAATGTGACTAATTGTGACCGTGCAACAAGTCCGTGTTAAATCCATTTAATGTCATTCTGTCAACATGAAACTGTCCTATGGTGCAGTTAAGCGTATTAATTTTGAGGAATGAGATTTGCTATCTTCGAAATGAATGCATCGCCACCATAGTAGATCTAGATAGACAGTGATAGGGTTTTGACACAAATAAGTGAAAGTGAAAAGCACGGCGGAGAAAAGGGAGCGAGTGGATAATTGGGAAACTGTGACGTTATGCATATTACTTACTATGCAACTAGGAGTTTGAAACGTAGAGCACAAGGAGTTGTAAATACTTGTGATTAACGTTTGACTGACAGCGGCACGCAGCTATCAACCTACAACTAGTATATTCGTAAAGCAAGATCAAGAGAGTGCCTGTCAACGGTGACGGAAACCTATTTACTACCCATCAAGCACCAGCAAACGATGCAAAAGATGCCAAATTTTCTATCGGTTATTCGAAGGAAAATTCCACGCCATTTCACACAGGTGAGAAAGTTATTTTTGTCTTATCTTTCGTATTATTATCTTAATATTAGCATTGCGTGCAATACTCTTGATCTAGTATTATGTGTACGGTCTAAACTATGAAATGAGTCGTGATCGTATTACCAGCAGATCGAGGTTATAACTTTATCTCCTTAGTCAAGTGGGGCGACTTGACAAGGTTTCAAAAACAAACGAATTTAGCTTTTGAAATATTTTGTGATGCTACGCATAAAACTCTTTGAACAAATATCCCTACGCAATATATCCCAAGAAAATAAATGCTTTCTAAGGTTCACTTTCGCCAGAGCAGAGCTGAGTAGTATATATATATGTGAGGTATATGTAAGTGTATTTAAAAGTGAAAGTAATTCTATATATTTTTCCTCAAATTGGTATGAGACACGTGAATCTCAGAGAAAGGGTAAAGTTAAACACATAAGATTTTCTGGAGCCGTTTATATGTAACACCATTTTTTGTCGTTTTGATATTCTTGCTTAAATATATTCATGATGGCAATTTTGCATAAAGTATACAACGACAGACCCACAGAAACTACTACTCCGTAAACGAACGTGCTTGTTGTGGCTCAGCACGGACGTGTAGACCTAAGTTCGAACAGTCAATAATCAATTCCGAACTTCTCACAATAGGTTCAAAATCTCAAGATGTTGCTCGTCTCGTTATGCCGTGTTTTGAAAAAACACCAGAATTCAAGAAGTGGTGGATTCAGAAATCAGTTCACGATTCATTCCTTTTCATAACTCACATACGCATATATTGGTTATATATATATATATGTAATTTCAGGGTTAAACGACCACATTCCAACCTCAACTTGATAACAATGATAACTATAAGTTTTAGAATTGCACAAGCATTCATACGTTGAGCAAGTCATGAACACAAATAATGTTCTTCTGGACTAATACGTACTTTTCTTCTTGAATACCTACACAACAAACCATCACCGTTTTAGTTTTAGTCATCATATGTATACTATACCTATTCCATTTTACACCCCCTTAGGGGTTGGCTGTGTTGTGCGTGTGTGTGGCTTCCGCTGCAGTAAAGATGCCATACTTTGTACTTACTTTAGAACAACACAAACAATGTGCCGTCGCAAGCTTGAAGCCTTGAATCAATCTAAACATTCTTAACTTAAAACCCCTCATACAACGTTCAAACAAAGGCGGTCATTCATAAGTTCCTTTCTTAGAACGTCGATACTTAACTTTCCATCATCATTAACCACAAAAGCGGCTGCTGTTGTAGAGTAATGTTCTTATCAGACATCGAGTTCAGAGTAAACTCTCCAAGTGATAGTGACGGTGACTTAACCGTAGCATAGCCAGCACCTTTTGAGCACCACTTTCGAGTATTTAGAAGATTCGGTTCACAATCGCACTGTTGCTTTTACGTACCACCACATAGCAATGGCCTTTTTACGGTGACCGGATACATTATACTATAGAGAAAACGAATATAGATCGGCAGGCACAATGCAATCCACTCTTAGTCTCCTGACATAAGCCAGTCGACTCACTCCTTTCCTTAAAGAACTCCCAAACAAACCTAACTATCACGTATGTGAATGTAGAATATTGTACCATCCTGTCCTGGAGCTGTCGACCAACGACTTGAAAAAATGGAGTAATATTGCTTTATATCACCAAACTCCATATCTTTACTATCAGCTTTTAGGAAATGTTTTAACTTAAAACTTTGAAGGGTCTTTGCTACGCACAGTATCGTCCGAGTCTGCCAGCTTTCAGTGTGGAGACTGCTTTTCGTACACTTAAAATGGATGCTTTGATGAGTAGCCTGTATCTTCTGGCTGATACCTTTTAGGTACAAAGACGACAACGGGCCAATTAAGGACATGAGCTGTTTTTAACCACATAAATTGAGCAGGCAGCTTAAGCGTTTCGTACAACATGTAATAGAAGCACTGCTTTTAAAATTTAAAAGCTTAGGTTATCTCACTGTTTATCTGCACAGCCTGTACAATTGAATGCAAAAATCACGACGCTGACGAAACCTGCTAACTGTTATGCTAATGTGCACAGCTGAAAAAAATTGTTAGAGATAGAAACATTTATAGGCACATCAATAAAAAGTTCTACCTACCCACTACTGATATACATGACTGTAATCGCAAATATATGTCTTCTAAGTGTATGGTCGTTCCCTTCCGCTAAATTTGCTTATTTAACGTATTTCTGCTGTGTGAGTAATAAAATAATCAAAGACGAGTATACATATATTCCCTAGGTACACTGAGCAGGTCACATCGACGTAAACCAAACCTTGTGTAGTATACTTCATCGGTGTTTTAGTCACGATCATAAGTTTGGGTCAAAATGTATGACTTTTTTCATCATTTACTACAGGTCTTGGCCACGCTTGCGGTAAGCCTAGGTCCATTTGCAGCTGGACTAGGGAAGGGTTATAGCAGTCCA
Organism: Alloscopus bannaensis; assembly: GCA_027743745.1. Classification (NCBI taxonomy): domain Eukaryota; kingdom Metazoa; phylum Arthropoda; class Collembola; order Entomobryomorpha; family Entomobryidae; genus Alloscopus; species Alloscopus bannaensis. Next base: position 7,596 of record JAHZMW010004219.1, on the reverse strand, counting down.
GCGCTGGCATCGCTCCAGGAGTCCAAAACCAGTACTTTCCACGTAACAGCACAAGTAAGTATGAGTGTCGTTGTCGCTTCTGCCAGATCCCGTACCGTTTCGTACATTCCATTGCGTTACCCCTTCTAGTGACTGGCACTATCTTTATGGAATAAATCATAAAAATAATGCTGGATAATAGTTTTTGCGGATGGTTTCTGATTGAGGCCGCGATCCATCCTTTCCGTTGAGCCACACAACCTTTTTACAACATTTTGACTGCGCCACCCTTTCTTACATACGCTAGATGTGTCTGGACGTACCTATCTGCAATGAATTGTAATTCTAACTTAGAATTTCTAAGTAACACAAAGTAACATTAAACTACACTATACTTCTAGGTCATTGCATCATATCGAAAGAACATTTAGATTCTAGAAACACACTCCATTTCTTTAATTCAGATAACAGTTTTCTATTTTTATCTGAATTAAGGAAACGGAAATTTTATGTTCTTTTTAATGTAAACAACCTAATAATTCGTACAAACGTTTGACTGAATTGAAGTAAGTTGGGATTTCGGGACTCCAAGTTGTATCCCAGGTGTAAAATATTTAAAACTCAAAGTGCTTCAATAAATCGTGAAATCTGGCACTGATCGTAACATATTGCATTGCAAGTACTAGCATCAGAAATGCAGATATGACTCGTATCCCATGTAGAAGTTCGGAGTTGCTTTCAACTCGTGTATGGATTCCTGGAACTGATTGGGCACAACATTATTTGAATTATTTATGCAGGAAGGGTCATGGGTGGCGAGTTTGTCGTTACTGGGTGCCCTATTTGGTTGCCTTTTTGGAGGACTCATGCTGCAGTTAGGGCGAAAGAAATCGTTACTCATAGTTGCTCTTCCGTTTTCCTTCTCTTGGCTTCTCACTGTCTTTGCCCAGAGAGTGGAAATGATGTACAGCACTTCGTTTATTGGAGGATTTTGCTCAGCAGTGACGCTTCTGGCTACACAAGTAAGTCACTAAAATAAGGATAATATGTGGAAGCTTTGGGATTTAGAAGCACGTTCAATTCGTGTTCATGCCTTCGTTAACAAAGTTCATAATATGTGGAATGAGTTTATCAAAACATTCTTCCAGGTGCATACAATACGGAAGACATGTACATGCACACATTATGTCAAGTCAATTGTGACCTTTTTTGCTTCGCTAGGTGTATGTGAGCGAGATTTCGCACCCGGAAATAAGAGGATGTTTGAGTGCGGTTCTGAAGATGGCCGGTCATCTAGGTACCCTCTCGTCATTCGCATTAGGAGCCTTCCTCGACTGGCGACAACTTGCCACAGTGGCAGCAGGAGCTCCAATTCTACTCTTTCTGGCGATACTACCTATACCTGAAACACCCAGCTTCCTCCTATACCATGGCAGAGAGGAAGAAGCCTGCAAATCAATGGCCTGGCTTAGATCAAGGGGTGAAGATGTGACAACGGAGATCGAAACACTAAGGAGCAATATTATGACTAAGCAGAAAAGCTTTCTCCCGAAATGCTCTAGTCAGTTCCCCTTCCGACAACTCTTCATAACGTGTGGACTCATGTTTTTTCAAAAGTTTTCGGGGGTCACTGTATTCTTCCATTATGCCGTACCTATCTTCCGACAGGTATGTGCCTACGTATATAGTATCAATATGGTAAATTGACAGGTATTCGGCTGGTTGTTTATGTTCCGATAGGCGTCCGTCAATATTTAGACTATGCGTCGACCGTTCGACAAACATGATCATTTCCTACTGCCATAAATGTGAATCAGACATGAGAGTCTATTTTGAACATTTCAGGTTTTCGGAAGATCATTAAACCCGCATGGGGCTGCAATCGTCGTTGTTTTTCTTCAACTACTCGGCTCAATGACATCTGGTAATTTATAATGTAATTTATATAATATAATTGTTTGCCATAATCGTCGTTCGTCTAAATTAATCCTAATGACGTAATTCTGTTTTAATGAAATTTCAGGTCTGCTAATTGACACAGCAGGCAGACTGCCTTTGCTCACTCTTTCAATTTTTTTCATATCTGGTAGTTTTTTTGGATTCGGATTATACAACTGGATGGAGGAGTCACTGCCACCATCATATCCAGGATTTGGCCCTTCTCTGGACTGGATTCCATTGACTTGTGTTTTGTTTTTTACCTTATTTTTCTCTATTGGAATCGGTCCAATATCATGGCTAATGGTATGAAGATAACGATGACTCATGATTAATAATATAGGCACATACTACACATATTTTACTTGCAACGAAAAGTCAAACTCATGAATCTGTTTCGTGTTTGTGTAGGTCGGCGAGCTATTTCCGCTGGAATATCGGTAAGTTGTATCTATTGAATTGAGTCTCGTAGTGAAATAATGAACAAATTACAATTCCTTCTGATTCATCGTGCCAACTGACTTTACAACTAAACTAAAAACTGCATTAATAGGGGTTTCGGCGGAGCAGTATCAACCTCGTTTAGTTACGCTTGTGCTTTCGCAGCTGTGAAGACATACGTCGACATTCACGCGCACGTTGGACTATATGGAGCCTTCTGGATATATTCTGGAGTTTCAGTTGCTGGACTGTTCTTTGTATGTTGCGTAGTGCCAGAAACCAAAGGAGTTGAGCTTGAGGAAATGGAGCATCACAGTATCGCACAGACCAGCGCAACTACAGCTCTAAACCCGAATTCGCCTCCAAACACTGCCACAGCGAATTCTGCAACACCAGCACCCTCAAGTGCTTCTTCTAATTTAGTCAGCGCAACCAATTTCAAAGGATACCTACCCCCCACGAAAGACAACTACTATCCACCACCACTACAAACCCCACCAGGGGCCAAGATTCCTCCTCGACCACACCTTCACCTTAACTTAAAGTTAAATAGCTTTGCGCATAGCAATGTTCCAGATCAGCCTTCAGACAATATGCCTCTTCAATATAGACACCCTGGACGTGCAATGATAATGACACATCATAGACCCACTCATTCAATGCCCTACGAAGTCATGCACCATGATGAAATAGATGACGACTTTAGGAGTAATCCTTCCAACTTAGGATACTCTCATCCACATCACCACCAGCCGTATGCTGAGCCGTATTATTATCACCATGGCCAACGGCAGCTTTCATCGACAAGCTTGACTTCCTATCGCCATGATCTAATACCAGAAGTACCGCTGCTTTATGGGGATCGAAGAATACACATGCCACCCCACATGGAGCAATTGTACCACAATGAGGAGGAATCCGAGTACGGCCTGTTTCCATACTCGTCCCGTATATCAACCGGTCCATTTAGACCCAAAAGGGGAACAGTTGTTTGACCTTTAAAGGAAATATTAAGGGGTATGACCCATTTCCGTGTCTATAAGGATTACGGCTGTAACAAATCTATGACGTACTCATCATCACCATCTATAACCTAAAATCGTGCTTCTTCTAGTTCGAAGTTGAAGAAGATGTCAATCGGTAACGTTGATTACTCAGCTCATAAGCACACGTTCTATTTCGACAAATTATGAAAGTATAGTATTCATCAACTTTACATGGCGTCATATTAAAGGGCTACATTATAACTATATATATTTAGGACTACATATGTAACTTACACCAATCCGAACATCAGTTAGTGAATTAAGCATACATATCCCACGCTGGATTGCTATCATCACAACAGTATTTGATTCTACAAAAGTTCGCAAGGAACAAACGGGTTAGAGGGTGAGTTTGAAATAGTCGCATTCGTTGAACATGGCTAATCTATAATTTAAAATAGGTAACAATTAAATCAGACTAAGCATACGTTTTAGGAAGGAGGTACTAGTTTGTAGCAGATAAGCAGACTCCATGACCTCACAGGTGAATCATAACGTACCGCTAAAAGGTACGTGAAGGTCAGGTCAGCCTTTTACGATAAGATATTATTATTCAAAGGGTATCCTACTTATCCCTTCTGTTCAAGTTGAGTCAAGTTACTCGACATTAGTGTACACAGTAGATCACGTTTAACTTTCAGATGTTGATAAAAAATCAGAAAGGCTAGTTAGGCCGCCGTAGCGCTTACGAGTGCAGATCATCTATTGAGTGTTTAGCTTTTAGAGATTAGACTATAAAAATGTAGATGTAGCGTACTAGGTCGGTTTGTGTGAAATGTGACGCAAGAGTTTTATATATTACAGATAAAGAGGTGGAAGAGAAACTGACACAATTATATATCGACAATAAATTTGCTGTTCACGAAATTTCATCAATTCATATACAAGATACCAATTCAACAACTGACAATAACCCGACGTTCCATCTGGCATCTTGCTATGCTGCATTGCAGCTACAAACTTACAAAAACGATAACATTTCATGTAAAATTAGGAACTTCTAACATACTCCATTTATTTATAATTGTTCGGAATCAACTTCTTCTGAATACTAGATTTCGAAGTGGCTGATTACATTATGTAAAGCAGATAGGTAGACTCATCGGTATTTGAAACATTTTATCTACATATTAGGCATACATAATACATACATAACTTGCAAACATACAAACATTCGCGCTAAGTAAATGTAGCTAGACTGCTTGAATTACTCGGTTTGCAAATTTATTACGGAACTGTCCTATATTTTACTAACTCAGTGGCAGAATAAATGTCTTCTTAAAATTTTGAATGTGTGACTGTGTTCAGTGTTTGAGAAATCTGAACAAGTCTGTAATTACAGACCTGTTGACCCTACACAGAATAGAGCACCGTTTTCTGCGCGAATATGATTATGTGATACTCAAAAAATGGAGTTTTGTAACCGCAATACAAGTGTTCATAGTTGGTATAATTTTGTCTGTTATTCCAACGCACGACTATACTATTGACAAACTGTGTCAACTAAATAAAGGTCCTCTGATTTCAAAAAGAAATGCATAAACTTTTCATATTTTCGGACCGTATTAATAAAAATGTTTTAAAAGTATGACTTTGAACAATTAATTAGTTTTTTTGTTAACTTCTGAACTAATTTAATTTTACTAAATATTAAAAGCTCCTTATAAAATTTCTGTTATACACTATATGTACGTACGTGTTATGCTAATACGTTGTGTTATTGGATCGAATCACCTTTTTCTAGACGAATGTCAACAATAGAGCAAGATACTTGTCATGTCATTATGACGTTGTCATATGTATGTATGTAGCGTAAAATAAGAATTTGAACGTATTTACATTTCATTTGGCAAAAATAGTAGATGAGTAATAAATAGGATTAACTATAAATCTAAATACGTATTTACATAACGATATATATACCTATCACCTATGAATGAATATGAATCAAGGAGACTCATAATATGTATGTACACCGGCAAGCAAACTTATGAATTTGGGGTTCGTCGAGGATTCTTATTATACACACCTACATATTCAGCTCGTAAAATTTCAATTCACTGTCTTCATCAATAACCGCAAGTAATCATTGAATCTGAAAAATATAATGCGCCGGCTGGCTGAGGTAAAGATGGATAAAATGATATAACTTGCGATTTGCGCGCTTCCAAGAAACTCATAAGACAATAAATAAAGACAATACCTGATTTTACCACCTTCTGCAATTGGTATTGTTTGAAAATTATAAAATGGGATTGAAATAAATTGAAACTTGTGATTTGAACGAAATTTGAGCCATGCATGCGTTTGTTAATTTCCTTGAACGCTTTCACCACTATCATAATTGTACATACCAAAAACTCATGTAAATACAACCGACAACCACAAGTCAATTGGCTGTATCTGTGTCTGTATCCTTTCTGTGGCTGTATCTCGCTTATCCATATTTGATAATGATTTTGGAATAGGACTGCATGTTTGTACATGGATATCGTGACGACGAGAAGTGATCTTTATTGAATAAAGTTTATTCAATGGTAGGAAAGGTAAGTGAATGGCTATGACGCAGACTTTTGACGCAATGATGATACGGAATCACGAAAAGTTAGTAAAAATACGGAATATGGACAGGCATAGTGCATAGAAATAGAAGCCTGCTGTATGAAACATAATGAAAAAAAGCTGATTGGATTATTACAGTAGTGCATATTTCATACCGACAGGATGTGAAATTGAAGATCCATACGTATCGCAATCTACTAGGAACTGACCAGTCTGCTGTCCCCCTAAAGTCTGGACTCGTTTGATAAGCAGTTCTATTGTCTGGGCTCCTGTAAGTCCCTCTTTCACTGGATACGATTGAAGCCTATGTATACAAATATGCAAAACAATCAAAGTCGATATTTTAAGATTAAACATAACCATGATTATACATCCGCATCTTTTGTACACAGAACGCAAGTAACAAAACTACAGAGCGGTTAACAATATCTATAAAAAAATAGACCGGCGTACCCTCAGCTACCAGTAGACATTATGAACAATACACAAACATCAGCCAGCTGGCGGTAGATCGATAGAGCATTTTAGTAAGATTGAAAATTTTGAAAGTAAACTTACACAGAGACTCCCATGTTGTTGATGTAAAGCCTGTGTCAAAAGTGTTCTCTCTGTGTGCCTTCAACCGAAAGACTATCACCGGCGTTGGTAGTGGCTGATCTCTCTAAACACTATTTTTCATCGCTAGTTTCAAAATGCGCCAAGTTTTGTAACGAATTGGAAGACTTTCCAACTGTGAGTTGACTGTCAACTTTGCATCACACGCTACTTTTCCAACGCACTTTCACTGTTACCTATTGACTGCACGTGCAAACAAATGAATATTTGTCAATATTTGAGATTCTACTAATTCCTTGTCTTGCGTAAAGTGTACTCAAAATGTGCACACCTCCTCGCTTCCGAACATCATCAGATCAAATCTAAAAACCAATTTGACAGCATCACAACACCACTCCATTCTCGCGTTTACTCTGTACCATTAACACTTTGCGGAGACCAATGTTGTCGTGTGAAAATTCATAACAAAAAGCCGATAGCCAAGAAGCCCACGTTGCTTGCAATGCCCCCAAACCCAACAGAACAGGGATGTATTTCTGGATGCACGATTGCAGTTTAGTTCGTTCGAGCGAAAATGGGTAAAAGTGAATTTGTTCGCAGTCGTACACACGTAAACACGTAAGTCGTATTTACAGAAAACAAACCATTTTTTTCTTCAAAATCCTGCTTAATTTTGGACTAATCAAGCAGTCACTTCGATAGCCGACTTCTTCGCAATTCTTGGGTGAAATTTAACACGGTAAGATTACAGAATCTATAGATAGATCAAGACAACATTGGATTTTAGGATCTGTCTGTATAATAAATACGGTGTTTGAGCTAGCTACTCTGGTTTCAGCCGTTACGGCTGCGTGGTTGCGACTCTTTTAGTACATTTAATTTTAAAAAATTTAATGTATTTATGTACAGGTTCCTGATTCACCAGTTGACTGTCTGGAGTTGGAATGAGAGTGTATATGTTGTAGAAAAGTCAATCATTCAATCATTGGTGCTGCTGCAAGGATAAGGCATGTCAGGATTAGGCAAACTTGGACTGATCCTGCCTAGCGATCTTCGGATGGTTTGGCATCGTGCC